>CAHIKZ030000195.1:595000-825000 GCA_903632075.3 Acanthosepion pharaonis | reverse complement strand
TTCCATCTCAACTATAAATTAATTTATAATGAAAAAAAAATGTAGGATGTGTAGCCATAACTATATGAAAAGAATATTCAAGATGCTTACCAAACAAATCATCCATCTTTAGTGCTAATGTCACAACCATTGACATAGCACTGAACATTATAACAGATAGTAAGGACCGCAAATTCATTATTTTCTCCAATTTGAAATCTACACTCACAACACTGAACCATAAAGACACAACAAACTCCTTTTTTCCCCGCAGTAGATTGCCATTTCTTTCTGCTCCACTGTGCCACCTTTAAATATATACCAACCTGAAACAATAACCTACCAGGAACTATAAAAAGGCAACCTACCAGACAACACAAATCTATAAACAAAAATACCACAAGATACTATTACTGTTTTGGCATTAATGGCCCATAGTGGTTGATATACCAGTAAAATAAGTAATTAATCAATCATTATTCCATTCATCCAGTAATTTTTATCTTTCTCTTGAAGAACTACTCTTAAGTGCCATTTACTATCTTTCAGGGAATTTTTTTTATTGAGAGAATTCTGTAAAGACTGAAATAAATGGTCATCTATAGCAAATCAGTGAAAACTTGCCTGCCAATGTAACAATTTCTGTCTGGTCAATAAAGGAATATGTAGTCTTGATTTATCTAAATAAAATATCATGCCCTCACTATGCTTTTCATTTATCAATTACTGCCATCAGTTGGTCTAATTATAAGTATTACTTAATGGAATTAACTATTTAGTTCTCAGGAAGGAGCTTATTGTAGAAGGCGCCTTTTCAATCTCCATACAGCTTTACCTTCTTTGTATGAGATATTGATGGTTGTTTTTGCTTGCTCCACAATCTGTTGAATTTATCCATTTTTCATCACTTGTTACAATTTACAGATGATTTTCATTATGTTTAAGTAGGGAATTGCATGCAGAAATATTGCTCAGTAGTTTTGTTTTTGTTTTTTTTTTTTGTTTTTAACACTTTTGTAGAATCTGCACCTAACCAAGGTAATGCAAATGATTTTCAACAGTAGATTAAAAAAAACTTCTACAAATCTAATTATAAGAAATTCACTAATGATGTACAATAACAATATCCTCAAAATATTCTTGATAATTATATTTAAAAAAGAAAACTTACTAGAAAATAATTGTTTTCACTAATTAGCACCTCCATTTAATATTGGATTATAGTTTAAAAAAAAATCAGTTTTAAAATGAGAAGAGGAAAAGGAGATCATTTGGTTACTGAAGAAGAATTATTACAGTAACTGACTTTTGGTGTATTTTTCACATGATCTTTTTTCTTTGAAATGTACCAGAATAAGAAATAGTATGTATGATACCTTACTGAGTAAAGTAGATGCATTTTTTAATATAGAAAATGTTAGTGTGTAATTTGTAGATTTTAAAAAATTTTATTTTTAATTTTTTATGCTACCATTGTATTTCAATATATTTTCTTGAATATTTAGGGACCATAAAGCTGTTGGTAGGAGGCCTTTTGACAAACTGGCAACATTATTAGCATATTTGGGCCCTCCAGAGCATCGACCTCTTGATTCGCAGTAAGTCATTTTAATCATTCTATGTGTTTGATGGTGTTTTTTCATTTTTTAAAATTTTTTTAATGAGTTTGACTTTATATTTTTAAAAGATCTAATATTATCTTTTCAAATCATAAACTGTCAGCTTTATTGTTTTATATACTAATGTAAAGTTGAAAATTTTCTCTTTATAAATATCTTAACATCTGTTAAGTGACTTATAATTCAATATAAGTAGGGATGCTCTGAATTGGTTGTTGAGAAAAATATATGCACCTTGAAGAGTGAATTAGCCATTGAAACAATTTGATTTTGAAAAAGAAATTTGTTTTATGATAGTGTTAGGATATGTTTAGTCATTTTCAGAAATGATGCAGTAAAATTTACTTGTTTAACTAAACCCATATTTAAAGATCTGAACAAAATTTAATTTTCTTCAAAGATGAATGTACTTATTCTGTCTTTGCTTTGTTATAATTAAGTGCATTTTTGTTTCCTTCATTGCAAGTAGAACTTAAAGTGTAATGATATGAACCATTTTCATTACATTAAAATGTGACAAAAATGATTTTTAATTAGTCAGTTTAAGCACAAATAGGTTTAATAGGCAAAGTTGCTAATGGTTGACTTAATCCTTTTTACTCATTAGAATATAATGATAAAATACATAAACCCTGTTCTTATTAATCTGATATAGATCTTGTCTCTCTTCTTGCTTTCTTTTGGCAATATACTAAAAATACATACAAATTTATCACTGCTTTTTCAATTTGTGTGGGGAAAAAACTTGAAACTTTTGATGTTGGTTCAACCTTATATCCTTATCAAAATTTGGTAATGTTTGCATTGCATACAGATTTACCAGAGCAAGTATACAATGAACTCTTTACATGAGGAGTTGATAAGTCATAAAACAACCAAACAGCCAATTAATTCTTTAAGAGATGAGAGAAGTAGCAACATAAGTGGGATGAAAGTGAATATATTTTAACAATTACAAAAAAGATGCTCAGTCAGTTTTTATGGGATCACACCTCAGTAAAAATACTTCATCACTTACTGCAATTCTTTATATAAGGAAAGTCTCTTTGGTTTTGTTAAACAAACTTGCTGCACTTCTAACGTGATCATGTCTCTTTGTTTCCCAACTGAATTATATTAAATTTTAGAGTTTATGATTTGAGTATTCTCTTTATAAAATTATGACAAATGAACTTTGCTTTTCTTGACATTATTGGTAAAATTATCTTCTCTCCTTTTGTACCTAATGTACTTGTAGAAATAAACAATTGGTTTGAATTTTTAAAATTGTCTTATCATTTCCTGCCTTTGTTATACTATAAATTTCAAGTCTGAATTCTTATCTATGTTTTTCAGGTGGAGTACAATGGATATGACAAGCACGAGATTTGAAGAACTCATGTCAAAGCACAATATGCATGAAAAAGATGAGTTCAAATCCCTGAAAAGCCTTAACATTTTTTATCAAGCTGGAACTAGCAAATCGGGATATCCAGTTTTTTATTATATTGCTCGCAGATACAAGTGAGTTTTACATGGATTATGGTTCTATTAATATTTATCAATATAAAAATCTGTAAATATCTTATGAAATTTGTTTATACTGCAAACAAAAATGTTATTAAAAATATCTACAATCTACTGAAGTATCCACTGTCTATAAAAGCTGGAAATATGTGTATTATCTGCTTAAATTGTAATATTTGAATTTTCATATTGATTAAGGATTATGGATTGAAAGACTTCATATCTAAACTATATAAATTAGTTAAAAACCTTTTATTTATGTGTATTGACTACTCGGGTATTTGGGTTTAAAATGTTCTTTGCAAAAGAATATATTATTGTATCATATTAAAATTAAGCTTGGGTAATTTTGTTGTGTTAAAATTGAAATCTCATCGACTAGCCACTGAACATTTCCCCTTATAAATTCAATATTTAATACAGCAAATTTTCTTTCTTTTTAACAAAATCTCCTGAATTTGCTAGATTTTCAACAAAAATCACCTGAATTTCATTAGTTGAAGCAGTCATTAATTTTTTTACTAGTATTTAATTTGCTTTTGATTGCAACTTCTCAAACTGTCAATAACAGATCAGAATAGAATTAAAGATAATATTACTAATAATACTATTAGTATATGCAAACAGAATATAAAAAGTAAACAATAAATCTATATGGTTAGATTTGATTTTATACACCATTGGCAACTATTATAGGTTCTTGAAATAAAAGGTATATGAGTTAGATTCTATTATTCTTTCTTCCAATCCATTGATTACTAATGGCTCTAGAATCATTTTTAATAGTTGTAATGGAAAGCAACTGAATTTAAGATGAATGAAATAAATTAACATGAAAATCACCTTACAGATCACTCCCTAAGTGTGCCTGAAAGTTTGTATATGCACTAAGATATCAATTCAGTTATATTTAAATCAATGTGTTATCAGTTTCTAATTTCAGTTGCATGTAGCCCTTTGAATCTGTTTTTAAAATTTTACTTAATTCAGATTAATAAAAATTTAAATTTGCCTGATTAACATCAATAATTTAAATCTTGGCAACAAATTGAAATTTTTGGTGGATATTTTAATATTTTTGGCATCTTTAACTTCTACTTTGAGTTACATTTTCAAAGTTATGAATTTTCTGACTGATAATGAAAGTAAAATTTGATTGCATTGAAATTTGAGTTGACAAGTTTTTCTTTTTTTATTCAGAGTTGGCGAAATTAATGGAGACCTGTTGATATATCACATATTGCTCACATTGAAACCATACTATAATAATCCTTTTGAATTGGTTGTTGATTTTACACATACTTGTTCAGAAAACAGATTTAGGGTAAGTTTTTTTTTTTCTTTTCTTTTTTTATTGCGTCTTTGTTTCAAAATACTTTTGATAAAACTGTTAGAAATTGTTTTTAAAATTCTTTTAAAACTTTATGGTATCATTGTTTTACTTCAAATGAGAAAAGGAATATTTATGCAAATTTTATTAGTTATTTTGGTTATATGGCTTAGTTAAATTTGCTTTACACTACTACTGAGTGTTTCATAAACCTGCGAGGAATCACTGTGAATGTCACATTCAGATATGGATGAAGGTAAAATTGAAAGCTTGAGACTACAAATCTGCATATAGTCAATTTCTTGGAAACTAATTGGTCAGATTGAAATTATATGCAATAAATTCCTTTATAAGGTTATTTAGAATCCAGCTGGTCTGTAATTTACCAAGATAAATCTTAGCAAATATTGATACAAAAATTAAGTTGGAATTTTTCAAATCTTTTTCTCTTATTTGTTATGTACTAACAATAATATTTAATTTAAACTGCACTTATAGAATCATTAACAAAAATGAACTGATTTAACCCTTTATTTTATGACTAAATATTTTGTAGAATGTGTTGCAAAGAATTCAATGAAAAAAGAATTTGAATAAATTTGTTTTCTAAAGCATTAGTGCACAACCAATGATTCATTTTCTAACTTATAGGATTAGCTGTGAATTTTATGTATATTGAAATTGACTATATATATATATATATATATATATATATATATATATATAATGTATGTATATTTATTTGCTTTTGGTTTTATGTTTTTAGACTGATTTCTTAAATAAATGGTTTGTTGTGATGCCAGAGGTTGTCAACCAAAACATCTTTGCTGCCTATATCTATAACTGTAATTCATGGGTCAGAGAGTATACCAAATACCATGACAGAATATTGGCACCGTTGAAGGTATTTTTTTTTTTTTTTTTTTTTTTTTTTTAAACTGTTGGATTTTATGTATATATGAAAGAATTGGTCAGGAAAGAATATATAATTGGAAATTTTTGTAATTTACAAATGTTTGCATTGTGAAGTATAACCTCTTTAAGCAAAATTTATATTTAAATTGTTATCTCACAGCATAACATACATTTATAAATAACTTGTTATAGAGTTTGCATTTATAAAATTGTTTTTGTTATATTTGATTGAAACATTTCTTGGCCACCAAATAATATTAAATAAAACACAGCTAATTTCTCAAATATATATAAACATTGTGAAAATAGTTGTTGAGACATGATAAATTGATAGGCATTTGAAAAAGTATTAAAATATTTTATAGTAAAACAATTGTTTTCCATGAATAGTTTTGTTGTTGAGCTGATTTGACCATAAGATCTATGCATGATGTTAAAGTTACTAAAAATTCTAAATGAGAATTTTGTTGTAATGATAATATTTCAGAATTTGAAAAGATATGATATGATGTGATTTGTTTTGTCTATTTAAATTGCAGAATAGTCGAAAGTTGAAATTTATTGAACATCCTTCGCATCTGCATGAGTATATTGATACTGATAATTGTGGGAAGATGCCTGGAACAACGTTGGCTTTAGAAGAAGACTTGAAAGTGTATAAAGATGCCCTGAAATTATCTCATAAGGACACAAAAGTGGCCCTCAAGGTAACTGCTTATTTTGCTAATCTTTTTTCTTGAATTTTCAAAATTCTGTCCAACAACAAAAATAACTTAGTACATTTTAATGAGAAAAGTTTCAAACCATTTTTAGTAACCATACATTTTTATTTTGAACAAGGAAATATTTTTTCTTAAAAATCATGCTTCAATGACTGAAAAAGAGCTTTGATAATATTTGCACTAAACTCTACAAAAATAGATTCTATTGTATGTAAATTATAACTACCACTCTTACTAATAAAGTACATATTCTTAACATATAATGTTAATGTGGAAAATTATTACTTAATTATTAATGATTTCTCATTTTAGGTTGGGCCAAATGCCATCCAAGTGACATCTTCAGAACGTAGCAAAGTGCTTGGTCATCAAGTTTTGCTCAATGATGTTTATTATGCCTCAGAAATTGTGGAAGTAAGTTCATTTTTATATATCCTGCTTGCATATCTGATACTCTAGTTAAAACTAACTTTTTCAGTTTCTGTCTATTTCTTGACAAAATAAGAAATTTCATGTGTAATCAATCCTTCAGTTTTTTGATAGATTTTTATTTTACTATTTGAAATTTCTACAGTAAATCTGTTTTTCTTTTTAGCATAAAGGGAATATTGTTTTTTGTATGTCTCATTTAAATCTTATTCATCCATAATGTTTACATATTTGAGTTTTTGATGTTTTATCTATAGGTGTGTTTGGTTGATGACAACCAGTTCACACTTACCATTGCCAATGAAACCGGACCGTTGTCTTTCATCCATAGTGACTGTGATACCATTGTGAATTGCATCATCCATATCAGGACCAGATGGGAGCTATCCCAACCCGTGAGTACAATTAGCATCTAAAATTCTTGTCTTTTCTATTATCTTACTTGTTAAGTTTTATTTCTTTATATTTGACTTTTTCTTTTTTTTTTTTTTCTTTTCTTCTTACTCAGTTCTAATGGATACTTTGATTTATATTTTTTTTTACCTACATAAAATTTCAGGATACAGTTACGGTACATACAAAAATCCGACCAAAAGATGTTCCTGGAACATTACTCAATGTTGTAAGTATTTATTACACTCTGTATGTGTAATTTACTTATTTTCCTTTTGTTTTATAAGCTTAGATTTCTGAATACTTGACTTTGTATTTTCTGTATAGGTATAAAAATATTTTTTTTAAAATTGGCATGTGTATATATCTTATTTTTTATATATGTGTGTATACTTGTCAGTAATAAATAACAAATAAAACATCAACAAAAGGAGATAGAAGACTGATTTGACAATACTATTTTATGTTGGCTATATTTTTGCCGCATTCAAAAATGAATATAAAAGCAACAAAGGAGTTAAACTAGAAATATTAATCAGTGGCAGTGTGAATAATTTAATTCTTATAATTTTATCATTTGTAATAATAAAAAGTATGTATTTCAATAAACTTAATGTCAATAAATAACCAGAAATATATTTTATTGAAAATTTTGCTCATTTATATTTTCAAGAATTCTCTCCCTTCCTTTTTTCTTTCATCAACAATTGTTATAATTAAATTCTTTTATTATCTTTAGGCATTGCTCAACTTGGGCAGCTCTGATCCCAGCCTTCGTTCAGCAGCCTACAATCTACTCTGTGCTCTCACACAGACATTTGACCTCAAGATAGAAGGTCAATTGCTGGAGACAACAGGTATACTGATTTATTTAAAACTTACAAAATACGGATTTTAAAATATATTGAATTTGTTATTTGATTATGAAGCAAAATATCATGCTAACTTGGAATAAAAACAATTTCCTTTACATTGTTAAATACTATTAACATCTAGTGTTTACCCTAAACTGATGTTTTGAAAATAAACTCGTACTTAAAACTACCAGTGGGTGGTTGTCAATGAATTTACATTAATTCTTAAATGTGCTTTTTAGAGATTTCTTATAACAGGAAAATATTTATAAAACTTTTTACATTGTTTTTAATTAGAAGTGCTTAAGATTAATGAACTTAGTTGCAGGTGATTCAATAAAAAGATTTTGCCATGGTTTATTTTGCTGCTTATCTCCTGGTCTGAATCTGAAATAAGTAATTACTAAGTTGGTGATGTGCATCAACAGAAAGTAATTTTTTAGTTAATAGAAGACACATTCTGCTTTCTAAGGAAAACTGGTTTGACTAAAAAAAAAAATCCTTTCTGTTAATGCACATGACCAACTTAGCATTTGCTCTTATCTGTTCTACAATTTAATTAAATTTCTTGGTGACTATCAATTTGAGTCTTCATTAAATATTGTGTGCTTAGATTCAGCTAAATGTAAGAATAGTAATTCTTGATGTAAGAGATTTATTTTATTTTTCTATATTTTGTTACAGGCTTGTGCATTCCTGCAAACAACACCATTTTCATCAAATCCATCAGTGAAAAGTTAGCAGCCAATGAACCACACTTGACATTAGAGTTCCTTGAGGAATGCATTCAAGGATTTGGTCACTCCAACATAGAAATGAAGCACTTGTGTCTCGAATACATCACTCCTTGGCTGCCCAACCTTACAAGGTGTGTAATAATCATTCATTTATCACTTGTTTGCTTGCATTATTCAATTGGATATTTTATGCTGACAGATGTTCACTAAAAGAGAAATAAATATGAAAAACATAACTACAGTTAATTAACATTTGATTAACAAACTTTAATAAATTTTGTTAATATTTTCATGTTTATTTGCATCCTCTTCAGAACATGATTTGATGATGGAAATAATCATTGAAAGCAAACATTGATTACCTGCAAATGTGTTTGTGTGCGTGCTTTTATTAAACTCAGTTGACAAGGTCTGTCTGTTTAATTTTTTTTATTGTATTTTTACAATTTCAATTTTTGAATAGTTGCATATCAATCAAAATTATGGATAAACTGTTCAAGGTTCAAGTTTTTGCTCATTTTATTTTAGTACTTTTGATAGGGTTGGCCATTATCAGGAATAAGATGTCAGTGTAGACAAGAGCTTTTTAGCTACATCCTGGCAGATTTTCTTTTTAAAAAATTATCACATTTCAAATTTAAATATCCATGTATGGTATAAGTGACATTTACAGAGCTTGACAACACCAGAAAATAAATATAGTAAATATTTTAAATGTATCATAATTACATTATATGCATTTTTAAATATTTTATACACATTTTAAAATGTCTTCTCCAGTGCTGAAAGATATTTTATATGGTCTTTCATTTAGTATGTGCTGTATAATATTTTGTTGTAATCTACTAATATTTGTCCTATCTTGTATTTTCATTGTTTGTGATGTGACACAAATTGCATTAGGTTTCAATAATTTAATCTATATGAGAGTGGTGTGTGACCAATGTAAGACTTTAATATTGAAAATGTCATCTCCTAAAGGATATAAGAATTCATAAATGAAATTGTTTCTACCAAGGAGGAATTTTTCAGGTCCTGAGTTATTGATAATGATTAATTTAGATGTTTTAAACTTTTTATAGTAAATGATAAATCTAAGGTATTCATTGCAATCATTAAGTGATAATTTGTTGATGATAGGTATGCCTATAGGTATAGGCATACACATCATCAACAAACTAGCAAACATTATCAACAAAAAAATATATGCCTGTACAGAGACGACAGCCTAATAATCTTAAGAAACTGTAACAGAACAACCACAGAAAAAATAAGGAAACAAATCATAGAAACCTTCAACGCACTAGGATTCACAATAGACATAAAATTAAATCTAAAAGTAGTAAATTTCTTAAATATAACATTCAATTTAAACAACAATACATACAAACCATACAGAAAAGCAAACAACAGTCCTATATATATCAGCAAAAACTCCAACCACCCCCAACACATTCAAATACATATCTATATCCATAAACAAAAGAATATCAGTGAATTCCACTAACATTAAAATACTCACTGAAAACAAAGAAACATGAATCAGCTGCATGAACAACATGGAGAGAATAATAACTGAACACAACAAAAAAAATACTCAACAAAACCAATAGCAACAACAACATAAACTAGCAAAACAACATCAATAAATGCAACAAAGACAACTGCCCATTTAACAAATGTCTAAGCAACAATATGTAAAACCATTATAACAAACAATATCAACACAGATGAAAACATTTACATAGGAGCCACAAAAACACCTTTCAAAGAAAGATTTAACAACCACAAAACATCATTTAAAACAAAGATACAACACAACACTATCAAAATACATGTGAAGCCAAAAAGAAGATAACATCACCACCAAAATTAAATAGGAAATCATAAAAAGAGCACCCCTGCACAATAACAATAGCAGAAATTGTAAACTATACCTGGAGGAAAAATTCACAAACTACTAAACAAGAAAAATGAAATAATGGGGAAATGTAAACATTCAAATAAATACTTACTTTATTTAAATACCAATACAAACAGTAACAAATAAGCACAACAGAAAATCACAACCCTACTGCATATACACACAAACACACATATATAAATACTTAATCACAACCAAACAAAAAAAAAGATGACAAAAAAGGAAGGAACAACTTGATAACACAACACTCACAAAAAAAAATAACACAAGCTCACAAAAGAATATACATACACACAAATATCAGCAAAATCCAACACACACACACACACACGCGCGCAAACGCCTAACCATGACTTAAAAATAAGTACAAAAAATTCAAGTAGCCGTATATACTGGCACAGTAAAAAAAAAAGGATTGGCTCAATATGGTAAAAAGAGGTCTATTCTACATAAAGCAATTAAGTGAGTATATACATAAACACAGTCAGCACAATAAAAAGTAAACAATCACCAAGAAGTCCTTCACCACTTAAGAAACAGCCAAAAAGATAAGTGAAAAAAAAATCACACACCCACACAAAGATATCAAATTACACCAAACTATACATAAATATGAAAAGGTTGAAAAGTAGCAGCAGAGAAGCCAATAACCCTGAAGAGTGAAGGCATTACAACAATGCACTCAAAACTTCGAAGTTGGCATGACTGAAATAACACTGAGTGACTGTTAAGTGACAAGTTTCTCCACATTAATTTTATATATATATATATATATATAATGTCTGATGAGCAATGTGTATATTTGTGGGATTTCAGCATCATTGGCACATGTTCATATTCATGTAGTAGTCAGTGGAATATGCATAAACAGGAATGATACAAAAAACTGTTCACATATATGCAACCCATTTTTATTTTGTTCCAATCTTTTTATTTCTTTATGGAAATTGTCATACCACTGACAGTGTTGGTATTTTATTCACTCTTGTTTTATGCTAGTTGTGTCATATGTATTTATCTATATATATTTCCCTTTATCTAGTTTTCCTGTTGAACACAATTTTCTATAACACAAAAGTTATTATCTTAGTAGTCATAAATATAAATTATTTGATTGTTAAACAATCTAATACTTTCATATATTAAGCAGAGGCAGGTTGGAAGAGGATGTGACAATGTTATCTATGATGATGTGACAATAGATTGTTTAGAGAGTCTCATTTTGAACTATAATGTTTGTAATATTACTTCTCAGAATTATTAAAATAAATAGCATTTATGAAGTGTTGCGTATAGGTATGTACAATGTTAGTTTTTTTTTGAAGGCATATTACTATTGTTTGTGCTAAATATGATTTTGTTTTAGGTTCTGCAAGCAGGCTGATGAAAACAAACGTCAGAAAGTGGCTTTAATCTGGGATAAACTGATCACCATGACCATTGAGGAAGTGGAGGTAAAAATCCATATTCTCCTTTGCTTATATTTATCAACCCTGATGGGAATACTTGTAATAATACATTATTTTTCAGATTTATAAAAAACGAGAAAATACTAATTTTTCTGTTATTCTTTGATAATCACACTATTATCAAATTTAGGTTTGTTTGTTGAGCATTTAGTACAGAGAAATTGGTGATCTAGTCTCACAATGAACACATTGTTAGAATTCCATCCTCAGTGGGTGTTTCATTATTCTGGCTTTGTTCAAGACTTAACTAAGCTTAGTTAATTATTAGGTTAGAACAAAATGACTGTTTTGATTCACAAAATTTAAAACATCATTTAAAACAAAACATTATAAATCACCATTAGAATTTACAGCATCACAATAAAAACTGAGGTAATGAGGAGTCAAACTACCAGAATTTATTTCAACCTGGTCTAGTATATATATGAATTAATTATTGCAGTATGCTTTCAAAGTAGAGGTATTGCATTAATTTGTAGCAGAATATATCTCTTTTCACTACTGTGCTCAAAATATTTGCAATATTTGATACATCAGTTCCAAATCACAATATCAGAAGACTGCCATGATGGTCTGACTAGGTGACAAGAGATTATCATGGAACATAATGGAACTAAAATTGTGTTTATTAATTAAAATATTCAGACATCACTCAAAAGAGGAGATGTAGACCATTTAAAATAATATATGCATAAACAGGAATGATACAAAAAACTGTTCACATATATGCAACCCATTTTTATTTTGTTCCAATCTTTTTATTTCTTTATGGAAATTGTCATACCACTGACAGTGTTGGCAGGAATATTTCTGCTTGACATTCAGTGCAATAACAAGGATGTATAATGTAAACAAAACCTAAATTTTCTCTGTGCCTTGAAATTATTTTATGAACTAGTTGAAGATACTATAACTAGAACTACTGCATATCAAATAATTTTCCATGAATTATTCTTTCAGATGTATCCATCCATACAGGCCAAGATCTGGGGCAACATTGGTCAAGTGGCTGAGTTGCTGGACATGGTCTTAGACAGCTTCATCAAGGTGAGTAGAGATTTGATAGAAGTTTGTATTACAATATCTTTTCAGTTCTAATTGGCATTGACTATTTCTATAATTAAAATATATAACTTTTTAAAAGTTGATATCAGCAAAATACACAAATATTCGTTTTTAGATTTAAAGACTGCATTTGTTGAAATAATTTCCTTTTTTTTATTCTATTCACAAAGATGAAATAAAATTTGTGTACTATCAAATGAAACTAATGACTGTAAATAAAAAAAACAAAAAACTATTGATTTGATTAACAATTTATACGATCAGTTATAAGGTACTGAAAAATGGACAAAAATGATATCTTTTTTCATGGAATTTAAATTTTACAAAACATAAATTTAAAATTTTATATTGTAAATCTTTGGCTTATTAAGGTATGAAAAATAACTTTTTCAAAAATTTAAATGCAATGTCAGTTGTTACCTCTTGTTTTCTTAATTCCTTTTCTTTTATTGTTCTCTCCTCCTAATAAAGATTTTCTTTCTCATATTCTTTCAGTAACCTATTGCATCTTAGTGGCTTTAAAGTATATCAAATGATTCTTTAATGTTTTTTATTACTATCCAAAACAAATGCAGACAATTTAATGTAAATAAACAAAGAAATATTTTCTAGGGAATTTATTTCAATTGGATTGCAGGTCTTAGAGAAGCACACTTACTTTTTATGATATGGTCTAAATTAGAACAAATGCGATAAATAATTGTTCATTGACTGCTGTATTGTCTAGGAAGCATTATTAAAATTATTTCTGCTGTATGCGGGTATGATGCACTTTAAGAAATTGTGTGTATTAAAACAGTTGCATATTCTCTCTCGCTTGTATCATTTTAATAAAAAAGATGTTGGTCATTTTTCAACAACTTTGAGAGATGTAAAAGAAAATATTGAAAATTTAATTCATAAAATTAATAGAAAATTTATAGATATTCACTGATTATTCAAAGCTTTTTTACTGTTTAAAATTAAGTTAAAATGAAAAACACTTTTTAAATGAAAATAAAAACAATTTACATAACTTCATATTAATAGAAATTTAAAATTTTAATTCTTAAATCTATAGGAACTGTCAAATTTTAATATCACTATATCAATTCAGTGTGAATTTTTATTTCTGAGAAAAGTATAGATTTTTTATGTCTCTACTTTATAAAGTATTAATTGATGTTTCAGCGGAGTGTGACAGGTGGCCTTGGCTCCATCCAGGCTGAGATCATGGCGGACACAGCAGTCGCATTGACCTCAGCAAATGTCCAACTTGTATCACGGAAAGTCATAGGACGCTTATGCAGGGTGAGTTGTTATTTTGTTTTGAGATGCTACAGAACATTCTGATTCCATGTTTACTTTTTCAATCCATTTAGCTAATTCTTCTCATCTATAATTTCTTACCCAAGATGTTTTTGAAAACTATGATTAGCATATGAGCTAATCATAGTCTTCAAACTCATCTTTATAGTCAGATCTGGATACTATTCCTCAAATATCTACTCACAATGTTTGCTTCTCTTGTAGTCTGTCTTTATAAAATTATTTATCTCTTAATATGACTTTTTAAGCTTCCATTATACACAATGTAGACACAGAGTGTATGTGTTTTTATACTCGTATTCTTTTAATAAATTATTCTTAACTCTACTTTTCATATTTGTAAAATATATGTGGATATTTTTTTTATTTAAGCATTAAAAATTACAGCATTTTTCATGACACTCATTTCTTAAAAGTACAAGTAAAAGTCAAAACATTAGAAAATTTGATTTCTACTTTTTGTTTGATTTTGTTCTTTTTAAATTTTGTTGGAATTTTTTTAAGTTAATGTTTTTGATTCAACTAATATACACTATTCTTGGTTCAACCAACAAGATAACATTAATCTGGTTCAAACATAAACTGATGTACTGGTCCACACACACCCACACCCCTAAGAAAATTGTATTGTCAGATTTTTTATACCATAAGTTCTTTGTGAAATCTAAAATCAAATGACTTTCTGTGGCGAAAGAGAAAGTCACTTACCAAGAAAAAAAGGGCACATGTGTTCTGTAAGATGTGCCGAAGACAAAATAACCAAAATAGAAACAAGTCAGTTGCAGCTGTTGCCATAAATGCATCTCTGATATGCTAATATTGTGTGTTCTCTCCCACCTGTCAATAAAAAAATTGTTCCATCAATAAAAGTGGTTGGTGTTCTCGAATTGAAAAAGTTGTTTTATTTTTCTACCTCATCTGTTGCCTTGTGTTGACTTTCTGACCATTTGTGTGTATTGGGATTTATGACTTTGATGTTTCTTTCTGCCCCTGGATATTCAAGTCTGGACTTGTGATTTGTTTATTTCATTGTGGAATTGGGCTACCATATCAATTATTTGAACACATTGTTTGCAAAGGAAGAAAAAAAAATTTAAAGCTTTTTTTCCTACACTTTCCTTTTGCCTTAGTATCTAAAAATCTAGATGATTGTGGATTTCTTTGAAATTCAATATTTCCTTTTTTTTCCCCAAGTAATAAAAACTGTGACAGCTAATTTAACACTAGTGGCATTCTCCCAAATATAACTGTGACACTGTCAAGTCAGCCTTGATGTTGGAGGGTAGAAACTTTGTTCTTATGCTATTTTGATAGCTTATAGATAATGAAAAGTGTGAAGGCACAGGAGATGTAAGCAAAAAACAAATTATGCCTAATATACTGTTGTATTGTTTGTCAGGTATGAGGACTCACCACTGATTTTGGTGACATAGTAATTGTGAGTTCAATCTCTGGGACAGGTAATGCAGATTTAGACTCAGTAGAAATACGGTGAAATATAAAAACAGAGTAATACTAAATAAGAATTATACAAGATGTTCCTAGACTTGGTCAGCAGAATAAGAAGAATCTATTTCAATAGATTAAATAAAGTATTTACTTCAAAATTTCCCTGAAGGTTACTTGGATCAACAAACACATTATGAAGGCTGGAGAGCACAACACCTGAAACATTGTGATAATAACAACAAAGATAAGGACAATAGTCCAAGTGTAAATAATGTAAATAGTAACTCTTCATCACAGAATTTCAAACAGAAACCATGGTTAGTTGTTTATAAGTTTTTTCTGTTCAGTATTTAGCTGAAGGAAATTTTTCATGATATTTTGACTCAAAAATATTCTTCATTTTTATTTCCTTATTTTTAGAATGAAAATGCTTATGAAAGTTTCTAATATTTTTCAGCTCATTGAAAAGACATGCGTGTCTCCCACACATACTCTAGAACAGCATTTGATGTGGGATGACATTGCCATCCTTGCTCGCTACCTTCTCATGTTGTCTTTCAATAACTCACTTGATGGTATGTACTTATTTATACCTCTTCATATATTCTTATTCTGATATTCAATCTTG
This sequence comes from Acanthosepion pharaonis, assembly GCA_903632075.3. Lineage (NCBI taxonomy): Eukaryota > Metazoa > Mollusca > Cephalopoda > Sepiida > Sepiidae > Acanthosepion > Acanthosepion pharaonis. The sequence continues at coordinate 808,673 of CAHIKZ030000195.1, read as the reverse complement.
GCTATCTTAACTATTAAGTTTTGATGTGAATTTATAGCATTGTATTACAATCTGTATCTTTCCTTTTTAGTGACCAGTCATCTTCCATACCTATTCCATATTGTTACCCTGCTAGTATCCACAGGACCCCTGTCTCTGCGGGCATCAACACATGGCCTTGTCATCAACATCATACATTCACTGTGCACCTGCCCACAGCTCCATTTCTCTGGTAAGACTACTTGTCCGTCTTTGATTTAACAGTTCCTTTCAATTTTCAGTTTTGTGGTATAGCAAAAGAATAAAATTTAAATAGTATTAAATATAATTTTTTTTCTTTTGTCAGTAGTAGTAGGTTTTTCACTGTTTTTGTTATTTAGAGAACATTAAATTGTTCTGGAATTTTTTTTATTTTCTTTTTCCTTCCTTTTTTTTCTTCTTTCTTATGGCTTATATTTGCAATTGTCCAGATTCAAGCTAATATCAAGAAAGTCTACTTACCCCAAATTAGCCATTACTTCTATGCTTAAATTATAACTTTTGAAAAAAATCTTAAGTCTTTCCTCTATCTATCTATACTTTTTCCATTTAGATTCTTTATCACCCTCAATCCATATAATCCAATATTGCTCTTTTCATTCATATGCGATAATTATCGCAATAAATATATTCCTATTATGATAAATATCAACCATCATGACTTTCTATTCTTATCCACCCTCTGTGAAGTAGCATTGATATTTGTGAATGTTTTACCATATATATATATATATATATATATATATATATATATATAAACATTTTACAAACTCGGGGGCAGGTTCCTGATACCAAAACAGGGTAAAATATCTATATAAGCATATGTTCAAGAGGCCATCATTGTACTTCAATACAGCAACTCATAACAAATGTTCAAAATGTCTTCCACTTGCTTCTACATACACATGCACCCATGAGATCATTGACTAGTGGACTTTTTCAAATACTCCAACGTGATGTCAAATGGTTTCGCAGGCCCCATGACATGTTGATGAAGCATCTTTGCATTATTAATGTCTGCTGCATAAACCAATTGTTTTAGGTGGCCCCACAGATAAAAATTCAAAGAATTCCAATTGGGGGAACGTGCAAGCCAAAGAATTGGTCCTCCTCTACCTATCCATCTTTCTTGATAGATGTCAGCAAGTGCATGGTGAACAATGTGACTAAAATGTGCTGGAGTTTAATCATGCATGAACCACATATATTTTCGTATTAGCACAGGTACATCCTCTAACAGGTCTGGAAGTGTGTTTGAAATAAAGTCCTGTAAGATGTACTGGGAGAATATATGGACCTACCAGATAGTCACCTACAAATCCAGTCCAAATATTAATTGTAAACTGATGCTGGTGTTTAGATTCCAACCCACCCACAATTGTTGGTTGTGTAAATATGTTGCCTCATCTGTAAACAAGACTGATGATTCAAACAATGAATCAGCAGTTTGTGCAATAAACCATCAGCAAAAGTTCTACGGTGGTGAGTGATTAGAAGGCAAAAGAATATGGATACAGGAGCTGCTCTTAAAGTACCTTCCATGCAGTACTATGAGATGTACAACATGCTAGGGCCACTTGAAATGTGTTGATACCTCGATTCTCTCAGACAGTCTGTAGAATATATTTTTCGTGGTCAGGTGTACGAGCAGATTTTGGTCTTCCTTGATTCATAATTTGTGGTGCCACAGATCTTGTCACTGCAACACGACGACAAACAGCAGCAACGGTTGGATGACTCTTTGGTCTGGAAATTCAATCTGGTGCAGCCTCATGTCCATTACCATTTGTGCGGTTGTATGTAAAAATCATATCTGCCTGCTCACAATATGAATATCCTGCCATTGTTAAATGGGACATTTCTCGGTTAGGGTTTAAACATTGAAGACAGACTAGGCACAAATGTACATGAATGACAAATATAACCTAGTCTACATGGCACCACAGTACCATCTGCTGTAAACTTCCTTTAAATTTAATAACTCAAAAATGAAGGATTTGTGAACATATGTTTACATGAACTTTTGTCTTTGTTTTGGTGTGAGGAACCTCCAAAGTTTGTAAAAAAAAATTTCATACACCCTGTTTTTATTTTTTGAATGCAGAAGCCACTTTAAAAATCCTCAAGCTGAGCCTGGCTGAATTTTCGTTGCCCAAGTTTTACCAACTTTTTGGCATTAGCAAGGTGAAGTCTGCCGCTGTGAGTGCCTTTCGCACCAGCTACCACCTCGGGGACCGGTCATTCACAACATCACCACCTGAACATGAGAAGCTCTCCCTCAACTCTTTGGAGACCATCACAGATGCATTATTAGAAATTATGGAGGTTGGTTCAGTTTTATACTGATTTTTTTTGTTTTTTTGTTTTTTTATTTATTTAGAAACTTCTCTTCAGCAAGCATTATCTGGTTGTGCTAATTTTTTCATTGGCACACCTGATTATGAGAGAAAAACAACCTTAATTGTTCTGTGTTGAGAAGGTTTTCATTTATTCATATAAATTATGCTTTATTTTAGAATTAATTCTTTTGACTGTACAAATATTTAGTTTTATTCTCAAATTAACATACTCTTTTTATAAACATTGTACTGCGGTTACTTTTTTCCTAAGAAAACATCTCATTTACAAAATTTATAATAAAAAAAATTTCTAATGTAACAGGTGCTATTTTTCTAGTTATTTTTCTTGGCATTGGAAGGAAAATTAAATATGTAAAATATCTCAAAAAAATATATTTTCATTTGTAAAAATTCCAGAACATTATAAAATGTGATCTAACAAGAATAAACTAATGATAAAAAAAAATATGAAGTTTACAATACTGACAACTGACTAAAATTTTCACTCTTCAATGTCAAGATATGGAGCAGAAATTCTTTTATTATTTAAAAAATTTTTTGTTATTAAAATTTTTTTTCCATATAAACAACAATTTTAACATTGTCTCTTTGAAATGATTTTACTGCTGACAAGTAAACCTTGATATTTATCGAATATATTGTTGCTTTGGCAGTAATTATGCTTTCTATGAAATAACAGAAAATATGCTTCTGATGAATTTCTGCTCTTGCATGTTCATCATAATATTGTGCTCATTTTGATTTAGCAATGTTACAAACACCAATCATTTGAACACATAATATGCTGCGTTTGAAGTTGAGAACTGATAAAGAATAAGTTCAGTGACTTTGTTTTTAATCTGAAATATTCTAATGATTCTGTTACACCTATCTTTAATGAAGGTACATATTGTTGATATTTAATATATAATATCAGTTACCATGGGAGAAAATCAGATTTGCTGAAAATATTTCATTTTGATACCCCTGAACAAAAGTTCTGTTGATGTCAAATACATTTAACTGTTGAGCAAATCATAATAATTATCTCTCAATGTAATGATGACTTTTGTGTTAAGATAAAATACTCCCTCTTTGGAATCAATAATAAATCTAAACCTAAAAAGATTATTTTTATTATGGCAAGGTGATAATGTCACAGATTTGATAGATTTGTGGACAATATATTGAGGATTTTAAATTCATGATCAATGATTTACAAGATTATATGACCCGTTTGACAACTGCACTGAGGACATTTTATTTCATTTACATTGTTCAATGCCACTTTGTTAATGCTTTAAAATAATGCTTAGTACTAAAAATAACTTATAAAATTTAAAATAATTTGAATATACCAACAGACTGATGTTTTACAGAACTAAATTTTCTTTCAATTAAAGTGGTTTTATTTTCATGATTAGTGTCATGTTTCTGAAGGAAAGAAAATTTTGTCATGGGTTTATGCACATAAATATTTTTTATACTCATAAATGATTCTATTTTTGCAATTTCTTTCAAGTTCATTATTTTTCTGTTTTTCAACAAACTAAAGGCACTTGATTACTTCTCTTTCATTGTTTATCTGGAATGTTTTAACTTGAAACTGTTTTCATTCTCTGTTAAGAATATTTTAATTCACTATTTTTTAATATCTTGTTTTTAGGCATGTATGAAAGATATTCCAAGCTGTGAGTGGCTTAATCAGTGGACTGATTTGGCAAAACGGTTTGTCAATTGGATTTTTTTTCTTAATTGGAAACACACTAGTACATATATTCATAGTTTTCTATAAGTTAATTTTTTTTTGTAATTTCTATTATTGTTTTAAAGTTAAATTTGAAAGTTGTTTTCTATCCATATCACAGTAAGATCATGATCACAAGTATTGAAATATAACATTGTAATATATTCAGTTAAATTTTTGATATTCATGATATAAATATGATTTTCTTCCATCAAAGATGATTCTTATAAACAGAAAACATTTTCAACAGAAATAATTATTTTTTTGTAATATTGCTTAAAATTTTAAATATTGATAAATCTTTTGACTCATATAAGATGTTTTCATACATGTTAGATCACAAAAATATTAGGTTGACTTTTTTCTTACTTCAGATTTGCATTCCAGTACAATCCAGCTCTTCAACCTCGAGCCATTATTGTGTTTGGTTGCATCAGCAAAACTGTATCAGACTCAGAAATTAAACAACTTCTCAGGATAATGATGAAAGTATGCAAGTTATTTTTAATTTCTTTTTATTTTGTACAATTTGAAAAATGTTATTACTTAAGAAATTTGTAAGTTTCATATGAGTTTTTAAAATCAATTTCAGAAGTGACAGAATCACACTAGTTATATTTTTATTGTAACTATTTTCAAATGACACTTTCAACTTTAAACTGGAAGTAAAGTTGTTTATATTTCAAGTTAATGTTTGTAGCATAAAAATAATAAAGATACTTAATAAATACAAGGAACTGTGGCAATTTTAAGATAAAAGAAATTAAAGGCTCAGTATTTAACCATACCTAAAAATGTTTATCTATTGGAAAAGATCAAAACTAATAAATTTACTTGAATATCTATGAACACAGCATTTGATAATAAGCTTATTCATTTTTATATACTATACTTGTTGGTACTTATCTATTTACAATGGGTGCAATACTTTCTCTTAAGACACATTAAGCCTACCTTACTACCCATGGATCTGTTAGTGGTTTTTACCTACATATATATGTATATTGTATATTCATAGTTCTATAAAACTTTCTCTACAAAAGATATTAAAGTATAAAAGTTCTATTAGCATCTCTTGGACTATTACATTTGGGTTGTTGCTGAGGGACAAATCAACCATCAGGCTCACAATTTTATGGTTTACTTACACCCTATTAGCCTATACTGTGTAATTTAGTGTTACAGAAATATTTCCTTTTGAAAAAAATACTATGTTCTATATAGAACATTTACTGTATTTTTACAGATAGCTACATCAGTGGAAAGTGTATTTTGTTTTTTTTTGTTTTTTTTAACAAAAATTTGACACTGTTCTTTGCTACTTATGATTTATTGTTTTTCATGTGTTGTTAAATTTGTAATTTTCTGTTTTAGTCTCTGGAGGCTTACCGGGAGACTGATTTTCAATTAATAGAAGCCGTCGTAATGTGCCTGACTAGACTGCAGCCTCTCCTTCGACCAGTATGTAAATTTTTGCTCTTCTCACATTTTTATTTTAATAATTGTTTATTAGCTATATTAAAATAACTGACATTGAAATAAACATTTTTAATATGGGCTTACTTTAATTCTTATTGGTCAACTTTATTAAAAATTTTTGGTATTTTTGTAAAGCTAAAAGAATGACTGTTTATAACAGCAGAATGCACTCCCATTTAGTTTTATAGTACATCTTATTTACTCTGGTAGTTGGGCTGATAATGGTCAGGCGGTATATTTCAAATTTTATACTATTTACATTATTCGGACTATTGTCCTCATCTTTGTTGCCATATTTATTACAACGTTTTTTCAGGTGGTTGGAATGTCGAATTGAACCCTTTATTTTGCTCACTGGGGTAGATTGGTCTAGTTCCACGTGCCATGTTTAATGGATGTCAGTTATCAGTTATCTCCTGTTAATTCCATTCTCCAAGTTCTCCACTGCCTTAACTGAGTATTGAAGAATTAACGTTGTAATAAATATGGCGACAAAGATAAGGACAATAGTCCGAATAGTATAAATAGTGTACATAATACCTCATCTCAAAAATGTAGACAGATTCAAATTTTATATGTAATATATAATATTTTTGAAGATTATTTCTTATAGCTTAGTAAATTTTTGAAAAATATTGTTTTATTATTTAAAAGTAAAATGTTGAGTTACTCAAAAAGTTTGTTCTATTTTTGTTTTTAGATTGCATTAGAAGCATTAATTTCATTTGAATACATATGAATATATATTATTTGTAATTCTGACAACTGTGGATTTTCTTTAATTATCAAATTTGGTGTGTTTATGTTGATATATTATACTGTTGAAAATAGAAGTAACAACATTTTTTGACATATGCTTTCCAATATTTTCAGAAAGTTAAAAACAACAAACAAGATGTATGTAATTTATGGAGATTGTACTGTGAATGATTAAGCAAGTCAAAAGTGATTTTGAGTAAAAGTTTTATGTTAGAGATTTCTCACTAAATGCTACTCCCTGATTAGGTTGATCAGTTGGGATTGATAGCAATCAAATTTTAAGCATAATCAACATTATGTGGTGTGATAGGTAACCTACATACTTAAAATATCCAAATCTAGTGTGAAAAATAATAAAGTACCATCTTGTTTATGTTACTTGCTTTAAGATGCAATTTAGAAATCCTACTAGACATGTGATTAACTACTTAAACATTATGAAAATGTTTTTTTGTTTTTTTTAAATATGCAACAAAGAGTGGATACTTTACTACAATGTAAAATGCAAGAGATTGAGGGACAAGTAAAATGCATCATCATTAACCAAACTAAAATCTAGTCTTCATCCAAAGAATGTGATACTTACTTTACTTATATGATAGGACTGGAAAGGAGTATTTTACGATTAATTTTTTCCAGAAAACTAAATGATTGTTTTGAACTTCAACTTCCAGTTAAAACAGCTGATGCATCAAATTCATAAAAATGGCATAATATTATATTAGGATGATGCTAAACTATATCAAAAATTGTTAAAGCTTGCTGGGTAATTTTGACTTATGTTATATTCATTGGATAGTGCATTTGATTAAGACTTACTCCAGTTTTTACAAAATTCTTTATGAAAAAAATTCTGAAATATAGCAAAAGCCACCTAGGGTGTTTTTGATAAGATGAAATTATGACATTGCCTGAAGACAGAATGTAGAACAAAATGGTAAATATGTTGTTCAGTGAAATTAATTCATTATTAATAAATTGAATGAACTTTTTAGATAACCAATACATTATCCTGATTAAGTTATTTCAATAGATTATATATTGAATTTTTTTTTTTTTTTCTTGAAAATTATTATTTCAAATTTTGTATTTTTACATTTTAATAATATAAATTTATGGCATTATTATTCAGTTATCAAAATATTTTCTGTAGCCTTTTTATGACCTAAATTCACTTTTCTGCTAAATTACGCATTTTCTCATGGGAAATATAGAAGACAATTTTGGAAATAATTTTGTCATTGATCTGGCATCGTCAGAAAAAATTTTTATTTCATAAAATCTATATTAGTGTGATTAAATGTAATTCATTGTAAGCATCTGAATTTTTTTATTTTTGCTTTAACTGTATCACTATAGAAATTGAATTTTAACTTTAAACTTTTTCTCCCTCCTTTTTTAGTTAAAATAAAAAATCAAGAATTTGTACATTTGATATAGGTCACATTTTGCCTTACTATTGATTTTGTTCTTGTGAAATAATTTTTTTTTTTATGACATGGGATCATTGGCAAAATATATCATGGTAAATTTTTTTTAAATTATGTATTTCTCATTCACTTGGATTCTTATCCAACTTTACTTGCATATTTTATCATAAAAAAAGATTTCAATTTTGATTCACTGAATTTGAGCAATTTATTGAAGTGCTAATGAACAAGGAGTGTTATCTTCAGAGGAACAAGCAACAGCCAGGTGACAAATCTGAAGAGTATGTTGCTTGTAAAACATCCCTTAAAAATTTGCAGTTGCTGCATCACATTGTAATATTAAAACAGTATAGATAACCTACATACCCAAAATGATATTATTACTTGATTACTTTTGTTCAGGTTCCAGCAATTCATAATAAAGAATTTTCTTTGAATCCCATTACACTGAATTTAAGTTTTGGTGTTGAAGACTTCTAGATTTAGCCACAACTTTTTCATTTTAGATTTTTTCATTGCTAGTGACTTTTCTTGTCCAAAAATGAGTTAAGAAAAGTTAAAAAAAAAAAAAAAATGTTGACCAATGTTTCTACCAGTTTTTGTGGAGCCCATTTACCTTACTTTAGACTTTTTTCCTAAGGCTTGTGAATAATGTACAAGACAGTTTTGAGATTTTCATAACATTGTGCAAAAAGTGGTTATGGGAGCTTTTTGTGTCAGTTAAATATAATCATCTGTGATTTTTATAACTTTCACTTTTATCTAGGAATCTTCCATTCACAAGTTTCTGTTTTGGGTGGCCATCTCTGTTCTGCAGCTGGATGTAAAGTCTTTATATGCTACTGGACTAGCTCTTCTTGAGCAGAATCTCCATACACTAGATAACCTTGGCTTACTTGACAGTACAGTAAGTTTTTGTTTTTTCCAGCTATTACATCTATTTTATTTAAATTCTTAGTGTGATGAATATACTTAAAATAATGCAAGCTCTACTATTAAATAATAACAGAAATTTTTTATTTAAAAGAGAATTTTGGGGATCTATGCTAAATTCCTAATTTCATGAAATATTAATTATGTAACAAAGTGCTTTATAAATGTACAGAAATAAAATTTAATGCTTAAAGTAAAATTGTTTGCAGAACAGCTTTTAAACATATCATGAATGTATACCTGTTGTTGAATATCATACTATTCTAGTACACTTAAAGTCACTTGACTCTTAATTTATGTTAAAGTAACTACTGAAAAAATATTTTTTTTATTTAGTAAACTTGATTTGAAAGACTGAATGTCACAAAGAAATGTCTTCACTATTGTAAAAAGTCATAATTTCTAAAATTTGACTGAAAATATATATTAATATGTTGTTGAATATTTATTCTTCAGCACATGAATATTGAAACCTATGTTATTTGTTTAAACTTTCAGTCCTTAGAAGATATCATGATGGAAGCACGAGAACCATTAGAATGGCACTTCAAGCAACTTGACCATTCAATGGGACTCAGCTTTAAAAACAATTTCAACTTTGCATTAGTTGGTCATTTGCTCAAAGGTAAATAGCTAAAATTGTTTTCTCTAGATATTTGACTTTTCATTTTTTTAAAATTTTTTTTTTGCTTTCTACATGATAATGAATTTTATCTCTCTCTTCCTTTTCTTTTTTTCAGGCTTTCGGCATCCTTCCCCTACAACAGTCTCCCGTACAATTCGAGTGCTTAACCAATTGTTAGTCATCACAGTCAAACCATTAAACAGGTTAGTAAATTAATTTTTAAAATATAAATTCTTTGACATTCCTTTGGTCTAATAAGTAACCAAATAACAGCATCTAGCCTTCCTAGATGTGTAGAAAACTTATTTACTAATATCCCAGTCTAAGAAACTATAGACATTGTCCTACAAAATGTATACAATCACTCCTCATTCCTACCTCCTAAAATCAAACCAGCTATTCTGTGGGAACTTCTGTTATTCTTTTTGTCACAACCATTTTACAACCACTATAGCAACATTTACACACAAACTGACAGTGTAGTGAAGGATTCAGCCCTTGGTCTGTCTAATTTGTACATGTGTCAAGTGGTAAACAAAGTCGTCAATAATTCCGCAAGATCCCCATATACGCATACTATATTGATGACATTCATATTGACAAACAGCTTGGAAGAAATACAAAACCTGAAAGTAACCTTTGAGAATAACTGTTCTACACTTTACTTATGAACTCAATATTAACAATTCCTTTCCTTGACATATTAGTCAATGCCTGTAGCCATAATTTTACCACCCCCACTTTACAAAATCCCACTAGCAAAATCTAGTGCTTACTTAACTACAAAAGTGAATGTCCTCACAAATACAAAATAGCTGTTATCAAAAACATGATTTACCGTGGGGAAAGTAATCTCTTCTTCGGACCTTTTATTCTGTAAGAAACTCAGTAACATTAAACAAATCCTAATCAACAATAATTTCCCTCACAATGTTGTTGATAAACAAATGAAATTAGCCTTAAAGAAATTTACAAAGAATGAAGCCCTCTCTGACACAAGCAAGAATAAATACACCATTAACTTATTCTATCATAACCAAATGCACCCTAATTATAAACAGGACTAAAAAGCAACTAAAAACAATTCATGGATACATATCACTCAATGGTCCTAACACCTTTGATTTATTATCTATTATTATAAAAAGTTTACAACATCTAACTTAATTATCACCGGGCCTCATAAATCCCCTACTGTGTAAAAATAATGTTGTCTATGAATTTTCATGCTTTTGGGAGATTGCATCACCAACACTAATAATCAAAAACACATTAAATATTTACATTGGGCATACATGCACCACACTCTCGTGCAGATTAACCTGTCACTTGTTGAAACTTATTGCAATCTGTGCACACATTGACCAACACATCATGAACAACCAAAATATAACAATTATCATAAGACAAATATTAGTTAACACCAAAATACTCAATAGCACCAGTTTCATGGAAAAACTGAAAACTCTAGAAGCTGTTATTATACAAAATAAACAGCCCACATTAAATATCATTCACCACTGGTGATAGTACTTTGAAGTTCATATGATATAATTGATGTGTGCACATATTATATTAGTATTAAAAATTAGCAAATAAATTGTTAAAATAAATCACATTATTTTTGTACTGCCTCATTCCCAATAGCAATTACACTTGACGTCACGTTAGACCATTTCAAACATCCAACATCCTAATGAATACCAAGATGCAGACAAAGGAGTTAAAACTATCACATTAACACCACCTCCATTCTTGATAATGACAAGAAAGTCAAAAGTAATTGAACAAAAATGACAAAATATTAACTTCAGACCATACTATTCAGCATCAAAAATTGGAAAAGTTAAATTAAATAGGCAGTCCTTGGCATATATATATATATATATATATATATATATATATATATATATAGAGAGAGAGAGAGAAATAATGAATTGAGGAATCGGAGAGCCAAATTCAAATTCCAGTTAAGTTCATTACATTCACTTATGTGCTAATACCGATGGGAAAGGTATGAATCCATCTCTTCTCTCTCAACTATGGGTAAATAGCAGGACACACTGGGTCTTGTAACTTTGGGTGGTGAATGGTTTAGGAGAAGGACAACTCTGAATTCAAAACCTGCGGAGGGTCATTTGGGGACCTTGTGGCTTACTGTGCACCAGTTCTTTATATTCAGCTCTTCCAAAAAGTGTGGTTAGTTCTGCACAAGACTTCACCATTATAATTAAATGATGTGTGGGTAGTCTAGCTGTTGGTTCTAAGAACTGAGCTGCTTGACTCTCATACGTCAAAAACGACAGGAGGGTCTAGCATATATTCTATAAGCAAATTCTAAAAATTGAATTCTTGAATGTTCTAGGGTGCATCTTTTGTTAATATAACAAAGTAATTTTTGTATTCTAATAATATAAAATCAAATATTAACACTTTTAAATAGTGATATATCTATGTGCAGAAACATTTAAACTTTAAGGATTTATTCATTGTAGAATATGTTTATCATTATGAAATACATTGACTGTAGAAAAAGTCACATAAAATTACTTGGGAGTTTGGGAAGTATATTCCATCCTTTTCAAAAATATTGCATTGGTTCTTAATTTTGTCCTAGCAGAGCATACTTTTTCTATTTGAATTGAATCATTAAGTTAGAGATTGTTAGCTAACTTGTAAGAATAGAATCAGTGTGTTTAGTGATAGAAGCAATATACACACCATATGTACGTAAATCTGTAAGGACAAGGAAATAATATATAAATATTTATGAAGAGAAATACAAGATAATTTTCCTACTTTAAAAGCAAATTTGATATTATTCAATTTTTAATTACTTTTAGTGTATATATTGAATGTCAGTAATTCAGATTTGCCAATCTTTATTATTAACTAGCTTAAAAGCTGGCCCATCAGAGGGCTCTTGATTGGGCCTTCATCACAATAGGTAGGTAGGAGTGATGTGATAGGCAGCAATAAACTGCTGAAGAACTCAAAATTGATCGCTGCATTTAAGTATTGCATTAATATTTAAGCTTATCTTTAAAAAGTTCAACAATAATTCTTCTGCCACCACTTAATTTAAAGACAGTTTGATGTACATAGGTCCTTACATTTTGTACAAACAATTATTTTTATTTTATAGGTGACTTTCACTGGATTTTGCATTTAATTTTGATTATTTCCAAGTTATAAAAATTGTTATCATACAAAAGAATTTGTCACAAAAAAATCATGTAAAAAAAGAAAATTGCTGAAAACATTCGCAGTAATGAAAACTTGGGAATAAAAAATTTCAGGAATGCTGGTCCAGATCTGGCCCAGAATAGTTTTAATTTGCTCACGGAGCTGGCCTGATTCTAAAATGGTATGACATGTTGGGCTACAGCCTCTAGGAGTAAAGTTGAAAAAGTGTGACACAGTGACACACTGACATTCACATTTATTATATAGATTTTAAAGAAAATATATTTAACATATGTCTAAATCTTTTCCTTTTACAAGATAATAATTCTGTATGAATTTCTGAGATGAAGATTTATTATTGTACACTGATCTATTTATACTAATGTTCTCATCTTTGTTGTTTTTTAGCTGTTATACCTTTCAGCTGCCTTCAGGTGTTTGCCATATTTGGTAACATTTTATCCAATCCACTAGAATAGATGGTTTTTATTCTGCTGCTTATGTTAGAGCAGTTAAATCATAACTCATTCTTGTGATATTAGTTCTTATTTTTCCATTGGATTTGCAAAATAGCTTTTATATACTAAACTATTGTCTCATAGAACAAATAGAATAATTTTAGAATCTTATACCCAATGTCTTTTATCTCATCAAAGGTTTCAGCCATACTTGATTTTGTATTCTTTTCATATATTACAGATTTACAATGTTCTTTAAGTTTCACTTTCAGTGTAGTTGATCTCACTTTTGTTTTTACTACAATTGTATGGAATGCTATACATAGTTATGTTCTCTTCTGATTGAAGCTTGGCATTGGTAATGTATGTGAAGGATTGAACTGCTTTTTGTTTTTGTGACCATAACAACCAAGATGAGGACATCAGTACAGCATAAAACAACAACAACAATAATTGAATTTATTATTCAAAATGTGCATATTTCATTTTAATGTTGAAGATAGTACTCTTGATTTTTCCAGTGAAACTTTAGAAAATATTTGATATATGAGTGAAGTATATTCACTAATGTTGCTATCTAGGTAAAAAAAAAAAATAGTTTTATTGATTCCAGCATCTAAGGAATAAAATAAACGGATGACTTTTCAAAATTTTTTTCATATTCTTTTTTGTGCTTTCTTATGCCTCCTAAGAAAAGGATAATGATAGAATAGGTAATAACATTCTGTTATCAACTGATAAATCATGCTGAATGTAAGAAGCTATTGAATAGTACAACTCAGTAGTGGCCTATAAGCAATTTTAAGAAAATGCTCTTTTTTTCAGTGATAAGAAATGTCTTTAGAAGTTGTCATTAAATGTGTTTATTTAAAAAAAATAATCTCAATCCTTTTGATTTGCAGAGATAAATTTGAAGTAACACCTCAAACAGTTCCATATTTGGCAGGTAAGACTTTCAAATTTTTTTGTATTTGATAGTTATGCTTTCCTTACTAAGGAATTCCCTGTATTAGTTTTTGATGGAAATTATTTACAGCAAGAGTTCTCAAACCTTTTGCTTAATAGTTTCCTTGTAACAATTTAATTTCTATTCACCTCAAACAAATTAATAAAATATATAAAATTACAAAATATTTACCAGTATTGGGAAAAGCATCAGTAAACTAGAAAAGTAGATACACTTTTTAATGCTTGTATTACTTTTTTTTTATGGGTAGGATGGGTTTGGTGGACATAGAAAAGATAGTGAATATTAGGTTGCAGAGTTATGAGCTGGAATCACAAATCACCACATTATTTGTTCAAAGTGCTGTGTTTGCTTAATAAATAAGACACATGGCTACACCCAGATTCCACCAGAAAAAGCTATTAAAATTGGGTTCAACAGTTGCTCAAAGCTTGGGACATTTTGCTACATTTTTTTCGCTCATCCAATAAGACCTAATTCCTTTAAATGTAAATTATGAAACCCAACAACCTTTCATCTTTTTATACAAAATAACCAACTTAAATTCATAAATTAATAAGGCTTCGGCATAAATTGACCCAAATAGGTGTTGACATGCCGTTAAATCCAACATCCATCCATCCTTTAAATGTGAATATACATAGCTTCAAGATTGAAAATCATTTCAATAAATTCTTCTTTAAGAAATATGTCTGAATCTGCACTTTCTGCTTCAACATCAGATGGAGAAATAATCCATTTAGGAATTGCTATGTTTAGAAGATCCCTGAATCAAGCTTTAGTCTTCTTACAAATTCTTAATGTGGTTTATGTTGATAAACAAGTCATTATCCAAAATACTTCTGATTACTCTATAGAGGACAAATTTGCAAAATGCTGAATGTTGACCTGGCCCAAAGTAGACTTGTATAAAATTGGAATCCTAAAATGGTAGTTCAAGACTTAGTAATTGGAGTGTCTTTTGATTGTAATCTCTGTAATTCATTAAATTTACCTTTTATAAATTTGCCAAATAAAAGTGATTTTTACTTAAATTTTAATTCATTTGCAATTCATTTTAATTCATATTCCTTAAAAACCCCACTCTTGAATTAAACTTCTCTATAAGCATTTGTAAGCAACTTCCTTTCTATAACCACCTGACCTCGGTAGGAAGGAAATCATTGAAAATAGTTTTCTTTATTTAAATCTGTAGAGTTGAATAGCGAATCTTTTTTTTCTGGCAATCAATATTTGTTCAACATTTACTGCCATTTCTTCAATATGATACTGCATAGTGCTTTTATATAATGAAATAGATTTTAATGTAAGAGCTTCATTCTTTTTCAAAACAGTTTCTGTTATTTCTTTTACAATTGGCTCAATAATCTCTCTTGCAATTGAGGTTTTTCTTTTTTTAACAATAAGTAAATAAATATTGCAATATGCTAATCTTCAGGGTATTTTGAAGTAAATCTTTTTGACTGAACACATTAGCAATTTTTCTTTAAGACATCATTCTACTTTCCCACCAAACTAGTGCACTCTTGTCCAGGAACAACATAAACTTATCAGCATCTGTATCTACAAAGTATCTGAAGAATGCTCTAACAGTGGAATTTTAGGAAATTTAAGTCTTGTATGTCACTTCTGTAAGTGGAGGTTCCATGTTTTTATGTTTGGCTAAGAAGATCATATAGGCCATTACCTTCAATTTCCAATCTTATATATTTAATTATGTTCTATAGGGGTTGATATGCTTTTTCTTTTCAAATGTAATTTGCTATCTTTGATTTCATAATCTATCCGTAGGTTGCAGTTTTAAAGCCTTCATTTTTAGAAGTGAGCAAGTTTTATATTTGTATTCTTTATTGTAATTGCATGGGATATTTTATCTGCTGTTCTTGGTTGTATTTTCTTTCAGTAGTAATCCAACTTTTGAAAAGATGGTTGAATAATGTAATACTGCTTCAAATTAATGTTCTGATATTATACAAACTGCAAATATTGTGATTTTTCATGAATACACTTCTGATATTTAAAGGAATCATTGCATACAAACAATAACTAAAATATTTCATGGTATTTATTTTGGACATTTTTTAAGCATTAGTTAGACAAAAATGTTTTCATTTCTCCCAACAAGGTTATCTAAAAACAAATTAATTTCAAGTTATAAAGTTGTGATATTTAAATGAAATTTTGCTTGCTTTGCAGCATTAGTTTCTGTTTCTGAAGAGGTGCGCAGTCGGTGCCATTTGAAGCACAGGGTTAGCCAATATGTGATGACAGACTCACCATCTTCAGACAGCATCAGTGCAGAGTTGAACACCCCAGGCATTACCATTGGCACCAGTGCTTCAGCTCACTCCATGTCAACAACACCCATCCAGACTCCATCCAATGCTACTGCCTCCATGACACCTGTTACTCGCCGACAGAAGAGTTGTGACATCTTGGACAAAAGTGCCATCTCTGTTGCCAGAAACAATACTCATTTAATGCAAAATCAGGTTAGTATTTATAATATTAACTTTTTTTTTTATTGACATCTCTCAAAGATTTGTTATTTGTACTTTTGGATTTAGTTGTTTACAATTGCATTGCTAAACATAAGTTCTACCGTTAAAATAAATGTTTTTTTTATTTCACAATTTTAAAGGACTTGTTTTGATTTTTTTCTTCAGTATATTAGTGCTTTAAATGCAAAGTTTGTGTGTCAGAAAAGAAAAACTGAAATGCTCTTGTTCTTTTCTAATATATTTGATATTTATGCACAAAAACATTGCTGGGCCTCTGACTACTTATATTTTTTTCTTTACCATTTATTGCTCTCCATTCACTTTAGGTGTAGATCTTTCCATGTGCACCAAAAATAAGCATTTTCAGTATTCATGTTTATACAACACTTTCTAAATGACCTGTTAAAACTATATAAATTAAATTCAAATATTGTTATATGATTTTCATTATTTAATGGTTATTCTTGTCTTTTATAATAGATTTTTTAAAGCTTTAAAATTAATTTCTACCTCCTAAGCATCAACTCTTATGTTTTTGCTTATTATCTAATATGAAGGATTAAACATTTAAGTTCTAAGAATTTATTTATAAGAGCTAAAACTTTTAAAGTGATATTAAATCATTTGTAGTTCATATTTTATGTTCTTAGGCTATACCTGTTCTATCATTTTTATATCATGCTGTTTTGTTGATGATTTTTTTTTCATGTGTAAGTTTAAGTTTAAAAGATTGAAATCCACCATGATACTATCAGATTTTCAAGAGAAATAAGTGTGCAATTTTTTAAGATTGTGGAGAAATTAATGTCCACATTCCAAAGTGTGTTGTTGGAGGTGGTTGTGTGTGAAAAGGCATAAGTGCTGAAACTGTCATTGAGCTTTATTGCTTTGCTTTTTAGAGTTTTTGGTTATTACCAAGAGAACCCTCATTTGATGGGGGTTCAACCAGCAAGAGGGCCCAACTACAGGTAACACAGCTCCATCTGACCTCCTGTACCACTTGTCACTCTCCCCCACCACCCAGTCCAGCTCAGCTAGCTGCACATTTGTCTTTGGTGTATAAATTGGATTTCTTTTTTTTTTTTTTTCTTTCTCTTTCTCTACACCATTTTGTCCATCTTACTGCCATACACTGTTGTTGTGGCTGTAGTTTTAGTATCTCAATGTTGGCTGGTCATGCTTGATATATCAAATGAAAATTTCCAGGGTTTCAGCTGAATTATCTGGCTTATTATTATTATAGCTGTTATTTGAAATTTAATTGATTTTCATGACACTTTTGCATAAACTTGGAGTTTATATTGCAACTACAAAAACTCTTTCTAGCAAATGCTATGAATTGATGATGTTCATCTATTAATCATCTTTATTGAGAAAGGAACAAAGCTTTCATTCTGGTATTCTTACAAGTGATTTTTCTGTTTTTTCTTTATGAAAAATTAATTTAAATCTCATATTTCAAGTTTTTAAAATTGTTTTTATTAAATCAAGTATAAAAATTCAAGATTGCTAAATTGTATTTAAACAATTTTAACTTTTGTAATAAATATACATAATTTTAATACATAAAATATTACACTTTGATATATTCAAATAATTACGAACAATAATTTCAAAAAAACCTTATACACTAATTTACATGTTTGCATAAACACATTTGTGTACTTCAGATGCAAATTTAAATGTGATAAAAATTTCAAATGTTTGTTACAATTTCATCAGATGCAGTAGCATAAAAATGTGATCTGCATTATTTATTCAACAGATGTTTTTCCCATGTGATTGTTTATTGTTGTTTTTTTTTTTCCATGTCATCCTCTTGTACTTTTCCCACTGAGATGTGAAATACTACAGTTTATTTCTAATTTATCACATCTTTACTAGTCTTGTCATTGAAAAACAATATTGGGACCAAATATGACTGAATTGTCTACATGTTATTATTCTTGGCAAATTTGCTTAAAATGCTGATGCCATTAATGTTATAAATATTTATGAATAAAAAATATATGTTCAGATTTTTGTAAAGTTTCCAAATGTAGCACAGTACTGTTCAGATTATCTTTTGAATTTAGTTTATCTTATATTTTGTAGAATAAATATTTATTAATTTTAACCATATGAAGTTAATGGGATAATTTTCTTGATTAAAAAAAATAATAAATATTTTATTAGGTTGAGTCATAAGTAATTTCCATTTTTGTGAACCAACTGTAATATTTTGATGGATAAAATAGATAAACAAAAACAAAATTATTTATGACTCAACCTAATAATTCAAAGTTAAAATATCAGTCTGCATTTTATTTTTGACTAATTACATTATTTCAGCAAATGTTTTTAAGAGCCATATATTCCCCTTAATTATAAACAGGGCCGTCTATTAATGTTTCAGTCCCAATATTGCTTGCCTTTACAGTGACAGCACTGGACTCCTTGCTATTCAGCATTATTTTTTTTTAATGAATTTTTACTGTTGCAACTTAAAAGGTTGTACACTAATATTTTTTTAATGTACAGGAAGATTTTACATCATTTTTTATTTTAATATTTTTCCCCCATATACCATCTTCCATTTTGTTTACACCAAGGGCTCTTTATTTCTTTTCTTTTTTTTTTCTTTTTTTTTTTTTAAGAATAATCAAAATTAAATCCAACCTGAAGCTATTTTTGTTATCATTTTACTTTTTTTTATTTTGTTGTGCATATCATTACAGGTATTACACCTCATTTCTCTACTATAAGTGATTTCAAAATTCTTGACTTGTATAAAACAACTTTTTGAATCTAGTGAGAGAAATTTGCTGGTTATCCACAATTGTGACAGGAAGCCAAGCAGCTAAAATGTTACAACTAAACTTCATTTTTTTTATATAGACACTCCTATAGATTTAGCTAATGATTAAATTTTTGTTTTTTTAGATAATATTTTTGCCATGCTAAATTTGAATTTAAATGTCATTTCTAGAGTAGCCAGCCATTTTTTCTTTTCTTTGCTACAAACTCTTCTATTCAAGTTCTACTATAAGATTATAAATTTGACCATCAGAATACAAAAGTAAACCAGCCTCAAGATTTATATATGTGTGTATTTCTTGATGTAGATAATTTAAGCAAGTAACAAAATGAGAATTTAATTTTAGAATAAGCACAATAAAAAACGAGCATTTATCAGGGAAGATTAACATTTTTTCTTTTTCAATTGAAAATTTTATCTTTTTCTAAATCTTAATATTTATTATCAACCATTAACCCGAGTGTCTTTCACTAAAATGTAATCATTGAAACATGCCTTTTTTTACTGATTGATAATTTCTGTGTGTTATTTAAAAATTGATATATTTATAGGGGAAGAGTTCTCAATATCGGGATAGTTTTTAGTTTGATATAAGGCATGAAACTGACAGTCACCATGCACTGTTGATTTCTATGTCCACTATATATATATATATATATATATATATAAAACCTTTTTTTCTTATTAACATTAGATGACTCTTATCGCTATTTATTTCTGTATTAATCACTATGGAAATGGAATAATTTTTATGAGAAGTAAAAAAATTAAATTGTAGTTGTTATTGATGTATATTGTGAATTCCATTTAAGTTTTTTAATTGAATGAGAAATAATCAGATATATTGAAGATTATTAATACAATGGTGACATTTAATTTATGAAAGGTTTTCCTGATTTTCTCAAATAATTTAAAGCTGAATTTTATTTTTCCATGCAAGAATACAGCCAGATTTCTATATTGTGAAGGTTATGTCAATAGCGTTTGCAAATTTGAAATTCCACAAATATCTGTACTGAAAGCCAAATAAACCTTAGATACTTTCTTTGAATGTCTGAATACTTACACTTCTTAAGCCTTTAAGGTTTTATATTTCATTTATTTAATACATACACCAAAATACTTACCTCTGAATTTAATCAGTTTTCCTCAATAGCGTTGGAGTGAGGAATCATTACATGCAAGTTGAAGCAATATTGACTGTCATCGTTATTTCCAGTTTATGAACACCTGAAGTTGTTAAAATTTCCTTTTTATCGAACAATTTCATTGAAGGTGGTTACTGCTTTTATTCATTTTAGATGGATATGACTCTTGTTAAAATATCATTCAGTTTTCCTTATGATTTCTTATGCAAATCATTTTTGTTGGATTCATAAAAAAAAAATGTAAAGTTTGTTGCCACAGTTGACTTAAGAAATTCATTATCTGCTTTATTATTTGAACCAACATGCTCTTCTTGGTTGTTATACTAACAATATTTTGGTCATTATGCACTCTAGCTTCCTTCTATCCTTTATCTTTGTACTTAGTAACCTTCTTAGAATTTCAAATTGAACACTTTATTCACTCTATGGATATATATTATTTTAATTCCACTTTCTATGCTTAGGGTATATTTTACATCAGTTAATACTCACCAGTTTTATTTAACTTTGTGTTGCTTGTCAATTTCTTCCACTAAACCAAAGTATGGGACTAAATGAATAATATAAGACTGGTGAGTATATTCCCTCAACATGAAAAGTGGAATGACAACTACCTTCTTGGGTTGGAAAAAGGAGTTTGGTTAGAATTCTGAAAAAGGTTAACAAGTATGATGGCAGACACCTAAAGAAGAATATAGCAGCCAAAACATTGTGAATATAACAACCAAGATGCACATGATGGTCTGAATAATAAACCATATATTGTTTTTTCTTTCAGTGAGTTATACAGCATAGACTTTAACAGCCTCATGATGAATGGAAACAGATTTATATATAAATCTTAATATTAAATATCTCTAGAAATTTTGGAGCCAGTTTTACTGGCAGTGTTATGGATATTCAGACTGCTAGTACAAATAAATTGCAGCTAGAATCTCTTTTGTAGGACAAGGTCCTTAAAAAAATCGTACTGATAATCACAGGCAAGTTTTCTGCAATCTAAATAGACAGCATTTATATATGTAAGGGATGTATTTAGCAGGATGTATGTAGAACTCTGAATTTATCTTGTTTCTGGATCATATAGTATTTTCATTGATGCCAAACATGTGGCTTATCACTGCATATCTGAAATTCACATTTTGTCAGTCATCAGTTAATCCTTTTTAGATTTTTGTTTGTCAGTAAACACATTTTTATATTTTTGTTTAGCATTAGATTCACATGCACTATTTTCATAACACTCTGACTTATCACAATTCACTTGGATTAAGTTTATTGCAAGATGCACATCTAACATCACTTGTGAATCAGTAAAATATTTTTTGTGGATGATAAATTCAGTAAGCATTTTGTGAAAACAAATTAATACAAGTGTCGCAAGTACAAAGATCTGATTGGACTTTCAAATGGGTTATGGTAATTTTAGATTTTTGAAATGAGATTAATATTTTATATCTTTTAATAGGACTCTTTTGATAGCATGTTTATCTAAGAAAAAAGGGATTAATATTTGAAATAAACTTCTTTCCATTAGTACTACTGTGTTTATTGCTTTCATTTGAAAAAGTACAGAAATTTTCTAAAATAAATGTATTTTTGGATATATACTTTGCTGCACTAGCAAAAATCTTTTCGTTTTTGAAAAATTTAAACATTGAAAATTGGATGCTTTGATGGATTTAGGGATTCATTATTTTTAAAAGGTGACAAAAAGTTCTTGGCTTGACCAAGCCCTTTGCCAGAAAATCTGAATTTTGGTCATTTGGTTTGATTTGGGAAATGAGTTGACTCAAGAACTTTTCAGTACCTCTTTTTGTGTGTGTGCATATATATATATATATATATATATATATATATATATATATATATATATATATATTGTGTGTGTGTGTGTGATACAATAGACTGGATACACTGTATTTTGATGATTATCCAAATATTGTAGCTTAAAGATTGTTTAATTTTTATGCTAAGACAACCTTCTTACTTTAAGGGAAAATGCACCAACTATACCATTTTGTTTTAGTATAAAAATTTTAGTTTATTGGAAACATCATTTTGAATGTTGTAAACATTTCTTTTATAACTTTTTTCTGTTTTTTGCCTGGAAAGCAATAAGCATCAGTTGAATCTGTAAAGAAAAGCTGATAATCTGTTGAGGCCCTGCCTTTGTTAGATTTCCAGGCTGCAGACATATGCTTCAGATATTCTCTGCATGTTGTAATCCCAATTTCCTTGTGCATGCAAATATTATTACTACACAGCACTGATAATAAAATGTTTAACAATAAATAAGTTTTTCTTATCTCTACAATATATTGCATCCATTTTGGAATATTTCTTTTATAATTGCAAATAAGGAATTGAATATCTTGGATCAGTTTTTGTTAATGTTTTGGATCCCATCTACTGTTTCTGGTTGTTCTGTATTACATGAAAATACTAACATATGATGGTAATATAATTTTTTAAAAGTTCAAATATTTTAATCTTCAATTGCAACTTATTGCAAACTTGAATAGTTTTTTTTTTCTCTCCATTTGGTTCAATACACTCATTCTGTTAGTGTTATAGTTCTTAAAAGATTTTGAATAAAATACCCCACTTTCCTTGTGCAAAAATTCTTTTTAGAGTACTTAGAGAATTACTTGTCATAAACTGAAATTCAAGTTGTAAACTCGAATGGCAAAATTCACATTGTTTAAACAGAAAAATACATCTATTTAAATTTTGCATGTTTATATCTGCACTAAATGTATCAAATTTTTTTTCTGCTATAATTTTATTCACTTGTGCACTTTGCATGTATGCACTAATATAGTCTCTTTTGGGTTCACTTGTATATAAACCTTACGTCGTCTTATCTAATAATTTCCTTAAACACATATGCTATTTCTATTTGAATAAGGTCTATGCAGCTTTACTTTAGCTTATGTCTTATGTTCATTCAATTCAGGATATTAATGTGATGTCATTTTTTTTGTTTTACTTTTAATGGAATGATTTCTTTTCCTTTTGTCAAGTGGTTTTCTTCATCAGCAGATGTTTATGTCTGCAAATCGAAATTATAGTCAAATGTGGAAAAATTTACCTTGCATGTAGCAATTCTTTTCTTTACTGTTATTGTTTTGATAGAATGCTTTAACACTTGTCCAAATTACTATAGAATATTTAAATAAGAATGCCTTTAAATAAGGTATGCCTTTTTTTTCCCATTCATTCAAATTTTTGTCCTTAAACATTGATACCGTTGATTTCATAATTTGCAACTTTGGGTATAATCTTTTACATTTTCTTAAAATTAATACTTTGTGCATATTGAAAAAGGAAAAATTTCTCTTAAAAAATTATTGTTGAAATGTTCTTTTTTCTTAGCATGAAAATATATTGTTTAAAATGTGGATGTTATGGTCTTTTCATAATGAAAGAAAACTTTAAATAATTTATTTTTTAAAATTGTATTACTTTCAATTAGTGTTTAATATTAAATGCTTTTTGTAACATATATATAGTTTGGCACTGACACTCTTTATAATTTTATGTGAGATGTTGGAATTTGCAAAAGTACTCCAGACATATGCATCTATATTATACTAAGATTTTATGGCTTTCAACAACTTTGACTATGTCAGTGTTTTTATAAATATTTTAAAAGCAGTGCTTTTAAATGATTTATTATATACTTTGCTATTTGGACAATCTTAGTTGTTATACTAACATTTTGGCTGTTGTATCCTCTAACCATCTTCAGGCATCTGTCTTCATACTTGGTAGATTATTCTCATTTTCTTTTTTATGCTTTAGTTAATACTTATTCACCTTTGGGTCTCAGGGGGGGAAACTGCATAAGTCTTGATTCTGGTGGTGGAATTTTTTAAATTATACTTTTTCTTAATCAGATGCTCCCAGATAGTATTTAACTCTATGCTAATTGTACCACCTGAATCAAGACACTCATATTTCCACCATCTGAGTACAGACATGAGGTGTAATGCTCTAGAATTTCACCAGAGATATATCACCTAGTGGATCAAAACATATTTAGTTTCTTATTGTGAATTGGATTCCCTAGTTCAGTGGGAGAAACAGACAAACAATGCAGTGCTGGGTATTAACTGATGTAAAATATCTCCAATACGTGGAAAACAATGAATAAAGGATTCAGTTTGAAATTCCGATAAGGTTATGGGCTATGATGATCTGAAAGCTAGAGTGTACAATAACTGCAACTTCGTTAGTATAGCACCCAATATGAGCATACTGGTCTGAATAGCAAAACATATAATAATGATAATTCCCCCCACCACCACCACCAAAAAAAAAGACAATTTTCAAAAGCAGTCTTTTGTAAATGCTTTTTAAAGCAAATATTACAAGAGAAAAATTAATTTACTTGCAAAAGGTATTTGAATATAATGATTAACTACTCAGATTAATTTTAAAAACGTAAATCCCAAACATAATTTACCACATTCAGTACTTCTAAAGATTAAAATTGCAATGTGTCATTTTGTGGAAAATGTTTGTCTTATCCTAGATAAAACTTATTTTGCTCAAATTTTATAAATGTTTATATTTTCAGTGTCAATATTGAGATGCTAGACATTGCTTTTCTTTTTAATACAGTAAACTTTTGTTTTCAACTTATACATTTTGAGACATAATATGCCAAGGATATTATAATTTCAATTTGTGTTTATTTTGTTTAATGGGACTTTTTTTTCTTTTTTATTTAATTTTTGATATTTTGCATATTACTGATCAAAAAAAATACTGATTTCCTGTTATATATTTTGTTTTACTTTCTTAATTTTAATATTTTGAAAGTTAGGATTTTAGTTTTCTTATTTTGTAGTATTGATTCTTTTTGTATGATACATTTGTAGATAAAATATTTATAGATGCACACAATATTTTGATAATAGTAAAAAAAGAAAGATGAAAGCAGAAGTACTACTCACCTATATTTCAGATAATAATCTTCCAGATGTCATTGGTGCCCATTACAACTAAAGCTAAGCTAATATTCACATATTAATATGTGAATATTACACATGGAAGTTTTGAGTAATGAACATAGAGATGTACTTCTGAAGTGTATATGATATCAAAGTGTTTTGATAAATACATTAGATAGTGGAATACATACAGATATATATATATAAATCCAACAATTGAAGAGGTTTTTTAATATTTCTGTGGATTTAGACTATTATAAATTAAAATATGAAGTTTATATTGATCAGGTGGAAATTCTATTGCAATTTTGATTCATTTTAGCATTTGGCAAAGGAAAATGTGTAGTAGGTTTCTTTAACAGTTAGTAACAAAAAATATTTAATACTAAACTTTACATTCTTTGAAAAAAAAACTTTGAATATTTAATCCAGTTTTATGTTTTTATTTAGTGGTTTTACTATTTGGAATATAAATTAAGTATTCCAAGTATAAAAGATTAGATTGCCTTCAACCTTGATGAGACTAAAGTGTGCACATTTATGCAGTGTTTTGACGTACCCTGAGTAAAAAAAAATGTTATAGAAAAACCATAAAAGTATCTCTCGCATAATAGTTGTGAATTTAGAAAGTTGTTGTTTTGCTCTCTTTTTCTCTTTAAGTTGGCTTTCTTCTTGTTTCACAGATAAAGATTTTCTCTTCATCACTTGGATTCATGTTTGGCTCTGTATAATTAGGAAATATTATCTCTTGGTTTATCATTATGAATAAATTGTCATGGTTGAGATTTGGTTTTTTATTTTAAGGAACATGCAAATAACAGTTCTTGAACAAGGATTAAATCTTTATAATTTTTCTCTTTCTGAATTATATTTTTCTCTTATGTTCTTTTGGTACATTTTCTGTATGATCTAATGCATGTTTTTTTTTTTTTTTTTAATAAACTTTTATTTTCAAAAAAATCCTTTTACCGAAAATATTTATGAAAAAGAATTTTGTAAACTTGATTTTACTAAAACCATTTAAATCTGTTGCTTAAAGTAAAATAATTGTTTCTATGCAAATATATCTAATGGTAGTGTTATCATTTTTTATTTATTTATTTTTTTTTTAGGTGAACAGTCCAAAGGTTTGGCGCAGCTTTGATGCAGATTCTTCAACTCGGCCACCATTGTTTAAAACCAGAAGCAGTTCAATGCCAACACCAGGTTCTAAGAAACTTGACAACACCAAGTCAGGGCTCAATCTGCCTCGCAGTGGCCGTGGTTCAGTGTCTAATGAAAATAATGTTCTACTTGATCCTGAAGTGTTGACAGACTATTCTACACAAGTGTTGGTACTAACTGTACTGGTAAGAAATTTCATTTTTCTGGCATTTAAAATAATTTCTTGAAATAAATACACTCCAGATCCACATAACCATTTTTACTTACCAAGTATTTTTTATCATTAACTGTTGATTAAATAACACCATAAATATAAATTTTTGCTATAAAGTAGTAGTTTTCTCAGTTTTATCTTCACAACTCTAGTACTCTGAATAAATAATGATTTAATTTCAACTTAATGTGAATCTATGAGTTTTGAAAGCTGATGGAAATATCAGAAAATATCAATTTTTCATATACTTAAGTTTTTGCTATGTGACAAGAGAAAATCTGAGTCTTTACAGCTTCTGAAGATTGCATCAATATGATATATTGATAAACCATTCTGCAAACTGTATTTTTAGTATCCATCGTTTTACAGGAAAGAAGTATCTATATTTTTTTCTTTTTATTTCTAAAAGGCAACATTAGTGAGAAACACAACAGATGAAAATGAAGCTAGAATATTATATGAGTACTTAGCAGAGGCCTCAGTTGTGTTTCCCCGCGTCTTTCCTGTGATGTAAGTATAGAATATTTTTTTTCATATTTGTTAGTGATGTTCTTTTAGGACTTTTGTGTATTATATTCACTATTAGCCTTCTCACCCCTCTTTAGGGTAACTAAGATTTTACTAGGTAGCATTAGAAAAAACATTTTGCAATAGTTAAATATTTAACTCAGATAAAGCTAGATATTTAAAAACAAATAAAATAAATAAAAATAAATAGATTAAAAAAAAACAAAATGAAAATTAAGTTTTGTTACTGATGTTATAAACAATAACATGTTTTTAAGATTAGGACAAAAGAAAACAGATGGCAAAATCTGATTAATGTTGGGAGAGTGATCAAAGGGTTGATTAATATGTCCATTGCTAAGAAACACTATAGAAATGATTAAATCCTTGGTTCTAATAAATTATGAAGATGATAGTCTCGGATCTTTGCAAGCCATAAGAATTATGTGCTATGATGTTGATTATCCAGTGGAATTCTTTCCTAATTAATGGCTTGAAGGAGTCACAAACTGATTCTTCTCTCCATCTTTAGTCAAGAGACATTAAGCAAATTAAATTAGATCAATAGAAGAAATATCCCTCAACTGAAAGTTTGAGGCCACATTTTTCTCACTTCAAGTCATTGAATTGGAAACACTTTTGCAATGATTGTAAGAAAAAAAACTAAAAGGAAAAAAAGATTAACTGAATTAAAATTCCATTTGAGGCTTTGCTTTTTAATTTTTCTCACATTAACATATACAACTTGAAGTATTTTTGTATAACATCTTGTTTGCTAAATAAGCTTCCTTTGAGAAAAGGAATCTTAAAAAAAAATTGAAAACAGCTAAGAATACAATCAGTGAAATAGAAACAGGATTTTAGCTGGGTAGGTTGTTCTAATTTTATAAGCTGGATAAGCTGTGTAGGAAGAGAGAGATAGTGTGGGTTAAAGACATACTGGTGGCACTTGGCTTGAAGATTTCATTGAGGCATGAAACTAACAGTCACCATGCAATAATTGATCCTATATCGACACTGTCTATATCCATAAGCACTCTACAATATTGAGCACTCTTCCCCTATAAATATTGCAAAGATAGAGCAAAATCTAAACATATATATCTTTAGAATGCTATTAATCCATAATCTTTTTGCTTTTCTCTCAATGTTTTCAGCATTATATTTCATAATTATCTTCAAGTGTTATTTTTATTATGTATGCATATTGAATGCAGTTAGACAAGTATGTGATGATTCCTGTTATGTGGTAACATATATCTATGAAAACCGAATTAAAATGTATACAATATAAGACCTGAAACTTGTAACAGACTGTTAGAGAGTATAATAGATGCTCAACTGAATAAATTAATTGTATTATAGTGGGCCTGCATATGATGCAGTTAATTGGTTCCTCAACCACCCATACTATTCAAACACCATCTATGTTCAAGAACTTTATAGGTAATTGCCTATGTATGTCATATTTTTGGAGGAGGAGTAATGTCATGTTCTCTGGAGGTTGATAGCTGAGAATTTTTGAGTGGAACAAGGCTTTACAATTGTGGATTTCTTGTTAAAAAAAAACAACACAGTTATAAAACGTTTTCTTTTTCTTTAGTTTTATCAAACAACTGTTACCATGGTTCTAGGTAAGCTGTTAATATGCAGATGCGTACAGTCATTCAATGGACCAAAACTTATTTTGTTCCATTAAATAGCCAGACTCCTTGATTATATCCTTAAAAACTTGGGCCTGGGGAAAAACTGCTCCAAACATCTACAGTGCCTACACACAATATTGGATTGGCCTCTGCTTCTTCAGCTTCATCTTTTGTCAAAGATTTCAGCATTTCTTGCAGCTTTTTATCAGTAAGTATTTCTTGTTGCTTTTTGATGTGCTGTTCAAATGTCTTTCTTGATTACGTCAGAGAAGCCTTTATTAATTTCCATGACAACCTGCTAAATCTCTTTCCATTAATTGGAGGGAAGCTCTTGACTGCTTTGCTCCACAATGATATCTAAAAGGTAGGTTCCACATTAAGCTTGGTTGAATCCACAATTGTGAAGCTGTTTCATAAATCCATGATACTGCAATCTAGGTTAGCATCAAGTGTAGCACTAATCCTAACAAAGGTCAGGCAAGTGTACATGACCTTCACACACATCAGGATGTCTTCATCAAGTGACTGCAGTAGTGATGTCATGTTTAAAATCAGAAACAACTTGTATTCTTCCTCAGGAAAACTAGGAGCAGTATCAATGATAAGTCCCTTGAATCTCTAGCTATTTGTTCACTTCAGAGCCAATTGATGAAACCAATTGAAAAAGAAAAGTATCATGACTCAAGCCTTCTTAGTGTGTTACCAGAATATAAATAGCATATTTTTTACTTTTTGCACTTAAAGAACACAGAGTTTGTTGCTTTTGTATATTATGAGCTGCTGTATTGCCATATAACAACAAAGATGATCCTTCTAAGCCATAAATTCTGGGGTCTGGTTGGTACTCTTATGATGGTATGATTCAGAATTTTCTTTCAGAAAAGAAATATTTCATCACAGTCAAAGACTTGCTCTTGACAGTAGCTTTTTTTTTTCATTGATATAATTTTTTTAGATGTTCTGGCAACATCAGCACTGCTTCCATATCAGCTGTTGCAATTTCTCCTGTGATTTTGAGAGTTTTGAGATTGTAATGTTTTGTCACTGTAAGGTTTATATAGGTTAAGCACTTTTTCATACTGGAGGTGTTAATCAACAGGGATATGGACATGCTTCTGTCCAATGTTGTGTAACCACACATTTAATACTTTCTTGATATCTACAAGCAATTTATTACAAACTGAAGACACCATTTTCACTGTTGAGGAAGAAACATTAACATGTTTGCAAATTTCATTTTCTTTTTTTTATTGCATAGATATGAAACTCAACTACTTCAGCCATACACATGGTCCAGCACTTAGCACTTTTGCCTTATTAAGGTTTTTCATCACTGCCCTTCGTAATGCTTTTCTCACTAAGCTTTTTTAGAGCTATTTCTCATACAGAAAGTTAACACAAAAACATTATATTTAGTGAATATTGCAAACTTGCATTGAGGAAATTAGGAACTCTTTAATATAAGGAGAACATTCAGAAAAAGAATGATAGCAGAAGGGGTTAGTTTTCTCCTTTATATTTTGAAATAAAATGAATGTTAAAGCCATTTTGAATTTAAAATAACTTCCAACTGTCTATATTGAAAACTGCACAAGATGTGGACCCACTATATTACAAAATAAATTTCTTTTGAAAATCTCAATTATATCAGCAATGAAGATTGAGTTAAATCTTATCTGTCACAATTAATAGAACCCAGTATATTATTATAAACCATTACCTATCTGAATTTCTTTTTTAATATTTTCATATGAAAGGAATAAATGTGCATTGGAATATTTTATTTTTAATTTATAATCCTAAATATTGTGAGAAGATTAATTATCTTAAACTAAATTTCATAACATTTTATTCAACAAATCAATTTTTCCCTTTAGTAATCATACAGAGCTTACTCGTCGGAAAACTTTTGTAAATTGTATATACAGACTTTAGTTTGGTATGACAGTATATTTTAAAATATCTTAAAATTTTTAAAGATAAGTTAAAAAGAAAAAAAGACATTTCCTTCAGAATAATCTTTTTGAACTTTTACTATTTTGCATATAATTGGACTATACAATCTCATAATGTGTCTGTTGTTGGCTTTGACTTAAATACTTTTTTCCATTACAGACATAGCCTTTTAGATGCGAAAATCAACTCTGTGTTATCGTTAAGTCAGGACCAAGCTATCCTGAATGCAGTCCAAAGTATCATCCAAAATATGATTGCTTGTGAAGATTCATCACAACAACAGTTATCTTATTTACAAAGTAAGCATTTGTCTCTTTCTTTACATATCTTTTTTCATATTCTATATTAATTGCTCCTTGCTAATTTGAAGCAGTAGTTTTATTCATATTTATAAAAATGATAACTAAGTTTTTTATTTTCTAACTTGGTTTCTTTTCTTGAATGGTGGTATATAACTTTAAAATCAACTGATATATGTTACATTTTAGAAAGTCATTGATTTTGATTTATAGCCTCTTCACAATAACAGCTAAAATTTATTACTAAAATTCAATTGTTACCTTAAAAATTTATATAATTTTTAAGGTAGCAATACACCTAACTTCCTTAGAATTAAAGAAAAAAGATTTTGAACTAGAGTATTTCAACGTAAAATTTTTGTAAGCTGTACTAAAAAAATAATTTCATTAACCATGTCACCTAATTTTTATGAAGCATTTTATATTTTTTATACCAATTTTTGTATGAGCATCTATTATACTTATTAAAATTACTTGATACTTTCAGTTTTTGCATTTTCTTAACCCAACGAATGCCATATTCTTTTATCTACAAGCATCTATTCAGCATTCACCTTTTTCTTTTGCACATATTCTTCTCTCATGATTTTCTAAAAATCCCCTCATTTTCACTTCTAACCTGATTTTACTGAAACTCTACTCATTACCACATTCTGTAATGTTTCTTTTCCTAGCTTACTTTATCATTTTCTAAAAGTTTATTTTTTTATAGAATTGATGTTTTCATATCAAACTGGTTAAATTTGTAAATTGTGCTTTGTGCCAAACTTATGGAAATTGGCAAATACAACTAGATACTTTTTGTCATTTGATAAACAACCTGTATCTGATCAAATGCAACCAATCCAACAGGTTGCAAAAGTATTACCACATGAAAAATACACTTTTACTGTCAGTTATCATTTTTAATAAATAATATTCATACAAAATTGTACAATAAGTTCAGTTGGATAGTCAGAAGAATTACAATTACAGTTCAAGTTTATTAAAATGACAAAATATTAATTTTACAGTATTGCAAATGTATTCACACCTATTCCTTTTGAAACGATAACAGATGCCAGTTTTGTTGGATAGCCTGTGACAAATTTTGTGCAATGTTTCTTGGACAGTTTAGTCCACTCTTCTTTGCAGTACTGGTTTCAGCTGAGTCAGGTTTGTTGGTCACCTTTAATGGACAGCAATTTTCAAATTCTTCTTATGCTGGGATTCAAATCTGGACTCTAACTTGGACAGTTTAAAATTTGCACGTTTTTCTTTTGAAACTATCCTCAAGTTTTTTATAGTGTTTTTGGGATTGTTGGTCTTTTTCACAAGCTTCAGGTTTCTTGTATACTTGAAGAGGTTTTCTTCCAGAATTGTTTGGTGCTGTCAATGGTACTTTGTACACAGACTAGCTCCTCGTAACCAGAGGAAGATAAACTGTCCCATAGCATTATGCTATCATCTCCATGGGCCTGATTATAAGCTGTGTTGGGTCTGTGCTAAACATACATGTTGGAATTCAGGCCCAAAAGCTCTCTTTTGGTTTCATATGACCAGATAACTCTTTCCACACACATAGCTGGAAAGTTTTGATGTTTAGTTGCATGCTCTAGACAAGTTTTCTTCAAAAGCAACTTCTTTCTTCTTACATGCCCATAAAGACCTTCCTTGTGTAAAGTACATCATATTGTGGACATATTGAGGGACAAACTACTTCAGATCTTCAAGAGTCATGGAAGTGTTGGTTTTGGTTTATCTGACCAATTTGAACTTTGTGCTTGTCATTTTGGGCACCTTGTCTTTCTGAGATTTGTTATGGTACCATGAACCTTTCGCTTCCTAACCACAGATGCCACTGTACATTTTGGTACCTTTTAATCTTTGTGTTTTTTCTATAACTTTCTTTCTCAGGTTTTCTGATAACCCTTTGGACTTCATAACTGCTACACATGTTAACTGACAAGCACTGTGTGACATATATTACCAACTATTTATGGGAAGAATCCACTGTAAATTTCACTGCAAATGTCACAACTTAATGTACAACCATCCATGATAATGTGAAGTAACAGTTTGTAGTGTAATAATGCTGTCAGCCAAAATTAGACATTTTGTTACAGGTGTGAATATTTATGGAACTTTGGTTTACCAATTTTGGTCATTTGTTTAAAGTAAAGTGTGTTTAGCAACATTATTTAGTAATATTCAGTTACAAGTATAGAATTTCCCATTTTAA
This sequence comes from Acanthosepion pharaonis, assembly GCA_903632075.3. Taxonomy (NCBI): domain Eukaryota; kingdom Metazoa; phylum Mollusca; class Cephalopoda; order Sepiida; family Sepiidae; genus Acanthosepion; species Acanthosepion pharaonis. The sequence continues at coordinate 775,318 of CAHIKZ030000195.1, read as the reverse complement.
AAACTATCATAAATCCCTTAATTTTATTTTCAAAAACATTTTTTGCTAGAGGTGTAAATATGCTGTAGCTTTTTACATCTATATGAAATGTAAAAAATTAAAAAATCTAGTTGTATTTTTTTTATCTAAAATTTTATGCAAAAATTTAGAGTTTCACTTAAAGAAGTGCCAGAAAATTCTCATACTGTGAACATTTTAACTGAATTGATGTTCATTGTTTGCAAATTTTCTAGTATGTTACTGATGAATTTAGGTCAGCTCTGAAAATGCATCAAACAGTGTTTTCATCATATTCTTTGACTTTAGTTTTGAGCTCCAAACTTTATTCATGAAGCTTTTGCATTGAAATAACATTTGCCACTGTTTTTCTTACTTTTCTTCATTTAAGTAGTTCCAAACTTTGAAAATATCTTAATTCTCCTGCTTCCTGCACTGGAATAGATCCTTTTTAAATGCATCAGTACAATTTCCTGAGACTACAGTTGTATTACTTTCTAAGTGCTTTTCTATTTCATAGTTTGTGTCACCTGCACCAAATTTCAATAGAAACAAAGAAAAAAAAAACAGATAAAATGTTGCAAGAGCAATTCTATGACCTTAATTTTAAAGTTATTCAAATAGTCTGCTTTGGATATTATTCATAAATTCAGTGAAAACAATATCAAAGGAGTTCAATTTCCTGTTCATGTTTGGCCAGATCTAATATTTTGTGTATTTATAAAGAAATTATTCTTTATTACTTAAGAACTGTAAATATTAAAAGTACAAACCAGAAAGTAGATTTATTTCAGATTTGAAGTATATTTTCTATTTTTGGTTTAGATTAGTGAAGCATGTAAACTTGAGGATTAAGCTTCAGATTTTCTTGCTCCAGTCATCTTTTAAACTTCTGAGTTAAATTTTTGGTTGGTTCATTCATCTTTTGCAAATTAAGATGGTGAAATGTTTAGAACATTAGATAGTGTAGTATTTGTATATGTGCTAGCATTTTGTTCACAAAGATTCCAAATTGAATTGAATCAATTTTGAAATGTTCTTTGAATATTAAATTTTATGTTTTAAAAAAATCATCTAGCATAATCTCAAAAGAGAATCAGGCAGGTATTCTAGATATTATTTCATTGGAATATTCAACCAACATACAAGTAAAAAAAGTTAGCCTCTGATTATGTTTTCATGGTATAAATGTTTTAGATGATACATAAAAAATTATTATTCATGCTATTGGCATCATTTTAGTATCTTATATAGCAATACTTTGCTATAGTTTTCATTTTCAGATTTCCATAAAATGGAAATGTTTCTATTAACAAGAGGATAATAAAGAAATAAACTAATAATTTTAATGTAATGATTAAATAACAATACATACTTTTATTACTTTAAATGTTATTTTTTAAAGTAATAAAAATATGTCAGATTAATAAATAAAATCTATTAATTCTTTAGAAAAATACTTATGGTAAATATTGGCTAATTTCAATCCATGCAGATAAATGTGTGGTTTACATATCTTTTGTAATCAAGCTTCTCTGCTGGCTACATTTTGGTTCCAGTCTATTTCAGAAATGTGCCTTATCAGTGTAGATAACTCATATTTGGTAATGTTAAAGGTCTGAAAACCTCACTCATCTAACCAACTTCTTTATCAATAGTGGAATTATTTTTTTAAAAAAAAAAAATTTAAAAGAAAAATGTTCCCTCTCACTTTGTTTCACATCTCGGTAACAATTAAGAACCATTTCTTAGTGAATTTAATTCTGAATATATTTTATCTTTTTTACCTGACCACCAGATACAGTATTCACTTTTATTTCAGGTATAGGATTTGGTGGACTGTGGAGGTTTGCTGGTGGCTTTTCCAAGGTAAGCTCTGTGGAATGGATACTACCCTTGAGCACTGCTATTGTCATTGTTCAGTATGTGTCACTTCCGGCCTTGATCCCAGCATCCTGTGGGCACAGACATGTCACCTGATAGGAGACACATCATTTGCCTCACAAATTTGTCATATACTACTTGTTAGCAGCTACTTTCAAAATCATGAAATGGGCCTCACTTCTTAAATTTTTGTTTTTATTTAAATCAATATTTGGTAGCTTTTTCTTTCAGACTTCTTTAGAACATTGAGTTTCCATATTTTACTGAAAACATTTTATAAAATTGGAACTTGATGATATTAAAATTAGTGGATTTATTTGATTTTTGCATTTTATTGTTCATTGTTGGCCAAATGTATTAGTGATACACAAGTATCTTTGTTGTTGAAAGTCATTGGCAATTATTTAAAAAATAAATTGTTAAAAATTGCAGTTAGATAAAGCAGGAATGAATTAAGCAGTATTTGTTTTTTGTTCACTGATGTGTGAAACATTGGACTGGACAGAGGCAAGAAGCAGTTGAGATGATTTACTTGGGAACTACTAAGTATGTACGAGTGAATGTGTGTGCGTGTGTGTTATGCTTTTGTGAATTAACATTCCCCTCTCCCCTATTCTGTCTGAGCTTGAAATAGTTCATAAAGCCCCTTTAACATAAGGATGCATGATTCTTGACCAAGTCATTTTGTTTGCTCTGTCACTTTAAATTCATCTCATTTTTCTCTGCAGGTAGTCCTTTCTATAGAAATTGCAAATTCATAAAGGTTGTGTGGAATGTGAAAAGTATTTTTTCAATAAACATTTTCTTAGGTCCTTTACTAAGTTCAAACTAAATTTTGAAATGTAGAAGAATGTAATCAATAAATGAGCAAATAATTTTATGGATATTATGAATTGTAAAAAAAAAAAGCCTTTTTTTTTTTTATACATGTTATAAAGCCACAAGTTCATTAAGCCTTCTTGTTAGAATTCCATATAGCCTTTTTCCAATGTCATCAATTTTTCAAATATTGTTTTCATATCTTTGTATTTCCATTTAAAAATTGAAAATCTTCTGCCAGTTATAAGATGCTGATGCTTATATAGTTTTTATTTTCACTTTTGTTTTAGTTTATAAAAGTGCGAGGGAATTACTTCCATTCTGATGTTATAAAGATTAAAGATTATGTAATTTTCAAAAGCATTTAAATCAAGCCTGGAGGTAATTATATCAGCTAATACAGTACATGTGCATATGTGCACACACACACACACACACACACTAGACTTTCTAATACTATTTAAAATTATGAATTATCATATGTGTATGTTTTTTCTGAATGTTTTGAGAAGTAACGGATAATGAATGAATTTATTGTGCCATTAGAATCTAAAAAGGCTTATTAATATTTTAGCATAAAATTCAAGTTATTTACAGCACAATACATGAAAACATTTTGTACATATTAGTTGTACTTTGATAAATAAAATAGATAAATTGCTTGAATGATATCTTCAGCTTTAGGCAAAAAGCAGTTTTTATGTGTATTTTTTGGGGAAAAAATTTTTGTTATTGTTTCATTGAGAGATATATATATATATATATATATATATATATATATATATATATATATACACACACACACACACACACACACATAGCAAGGACTGCCTGTAATTAATCATCTTCATTTTTTTATTGTTTGTTTTGAAATAACATGCTTTGTACATAGCTGCATTTTATCAACTTTTAGTTTATAAAATAGAATGTTTTTAAAATTGTTGAACAGCTTGAATGTTTGCATACCACATGTATGCTTTTTCCCTTTAAGTAACTGACTTTTACTGTTATGTAAAACAGTTGATTTCACTTGCACGAAGCACAAATTAATAAAGTAATTGTACAGATTGATTATATACATACTCCCAATCTATCTATCTATCTATCTCTTTCTCTTTGACTATGTGTTCTATTTTGATTTCTCTTGTTTACTTAAATCTTTGTTGCATTTTCATACTGAAGGAGATGTTTTTCCTACAATTGACCTTAGTTCTTATTAATATGAATATTGTAGAATTCTCATTTACTTTATACTGGTGCATGTTTCCTCCCTGATATTCTAGAGGTAAATATTTTTCCACAGTATCTACTGGGAAGCTGGTTTTCATTAATTTTGGAAGAATCAGATATGAAACCTATTCATAAAAGATAAATATGAGGGAAATTATACTCACATACTGAGCATGTTTGTTGCTGTATGACAGTATTTATGTAGATAAATATTATACAAAATATTTTTAATATGGATCTTATTGATTGGAGGATATGGTTGAGCATTAGATACATCTGTGCATACTAGGAAATATATACTGAGAAACAGTTTATTAAATGCAATGTACCTAAAAACTTGTTGATATAGCTATTTCCTTGCTCATCTATCTCATAAATGCTTCTGGTTAAATGAGTTTAGAAATTGGATTCTGTTAATTAAATTTTAAGAAGGAGAAAAAAATGATTTTTTTTTTTCACTGATATAAGAAAAATTATCTTTGGTTGACAAGTTTGTTTATTTTGAAAATATTTGAAAAAAATAATACAGAATAGCAATTTGTTTCATCTCATGATTAAAAAGTTATTAATCATAATAAAGGTATTTACTATGTAATTATTGACAAGCCTCTTTCATTATTAAAAAGTATTATATAAAATGTTTAATAATGTATTAATTAATCTACTATTCTCAGTAATTTAAAACTGCTTTTGTGTAATTTTATAGCTAAATACAAAATAGTCCATTGAAAGTTTAGGAAGATATTTTTAATAGCTTATGAATTCTTGGGCAAGGTTCAGTTATCTTTGTCTGCAGATGAGACAAGGATTATAGTATTATAATCAGTACGAAGTAAAACTGTATCACACACAAAATATATGCATAATGCATTTTTTTAACACTTAGCAAATTTCCAAAAGTAATTTTTATGGCTTTTTTCTCCATTATGGTAAAATTTAAAATTGGGTGAAGATTTTGATTGCTTTTGAGGTAAGTTTGTTTAAATTTTATCTGCACATTGCTGATAAACCGTTTTCTACATTTCCAGGTAAATATATTTTTATTTAAAACCAAGGTTTTTAGTCTGTTTCCTGTTAATTTTTCTTAATGTTTTGTCCCTATATAAGAAGTTTATTAAATTTTTAATTTAAGGATTAGAGTTGTTTTTAATTGGGGATGTTATTGTTCATAATGTAGTAAAATTATATCTTTTTATGTATTCACATGATTATAATTTTAGAGTCTATTTAGTACATTTTTTTCAAAATGTGTGTACATGCACACACAGAAACTGACGGTCACCATGCAGTTCACACTATCTTATATAAGATACTGCATGGTGACTATCAGTTTCTTACAACCACACTATATTCTATATTCATACATGTTCTGTATCTGATCTTGAACACTTTTCTCCCATAAATATGGCAAATTTTAAACAAATACATAATTTATTTTTCTTAAAGTATTACTTTGTAACAGACTTTTTTTTGTTGGATTCATGTTGAGTCTTTGTTTGCTCTTAAAATTTATGCTTTTAGTGTTTTCACTCAAGCAAATTCAGTGACTTTTTCTGCCACTAATATATTTGAAAGGTTAAAAATCTAATATTGCCTTCCACCCCTTTTCTCTCTCTCTCTATATATATATATATATATATATATATATATATATATATATATATATATATATATAAATATTGTTTGTTAATTAGTATGGATAATTCCAAAGAGGATATACATCCAAAGAAAGCTCAATGTAAGAACTGAGCAAATAATAATGATGAAAAACATACTTTAGAAATCCATGGTAATATTTTATTTTGTGAGATCAAATCGATCTCGTCTCATCAGACCAACAATTTCATATCAGATTGAAGAAATGAGATCGATTTGATCTTGTGAAATAAAATATTACCATGGTTTTCTAAAATATCCATTTTTATCATTTTATATATATATATATATATATATATATATATATATACTCTCAGTAACATGAAAACACCTGTTTTATTATGGTGTTAGCAGACTGGAAATATATTTTTGTACATGTCTTGATAAATTTTTATATTAAACTCTGAATATGTGCTTGTTAGATTTTTTCATTAGCTGTTTTTCAAATTTTCATTTTTTAACTTAGTTTTCATATATTTGTAAAATGAATAATAAAGTAGAGAAGCTTATTGATTCCTCTTAATTAAAGGCATTTCAACAATTATTATTAGAGAAAATTTTCTCATCCTGATAATAATAATTGAACAGGAACAAATAATAGAAGTCTGCATAAAATTCTGACTTAATTATAAGCTGGTGTTCAGAAACCTGGCATAAGTAATGAGTGATGTTGTTGTTTTTTTTTGTTTTTTTTTTGACAATGTTCAAATAATTGTGTTCCTTCATTTAGGGGTTCAGATGATGGCATATTCAGTCTCACTATCAGCCATATTATTGCCAAGCTTTGAATTACATACTTTATTCCTGTTAAAATAACTATCTGTAATTATTTAAATCTTATCAAACTATTTTAATTATTTAAATCTTATCAAACTATTTTAATTATTTAAATCTTATCAAACTATTTTAATTATTTAAATCTTATCAAACTATTTTAATTATTTAAATCTTATCAAACTATTTTAATTATTTAAATCTTATCAAACTATTTTAATTATTTAAATCTTATCAAACTATTTTAATTATTTAAATCTTATCAAACTATTTTAATTATTTAAATCTTATCAAACTATTTTAATTATTTAAATCTTATCAAACTATTTTAATTATTTAAATCTTATCAAACTATTTTAATTATTTAAATCTTATCAAACTATTTTAATTATTTAAATCTTATCAAACTATTTTAATTATTTAAATCTTATCAAACTATTTTAATTATTTAAATCTTATCAAACTATTTTAATTATTTAAATCTTATCAAACTATTTTAATTATTTAAATCTTATCAAACTATTTTAATTATTTAAATCTTATCAAACTATTTTAATTATTTAAATCTTATTTTTTAATTATTTAAATCTTATCAAACTATTTTAATTATTTAAATCTTATCAAACTATTTTAATTATTTAAATCTTATCAAACTATTTTAATTATTTAGAACGTTTTCAGTTTTTTAATGACTCCTTGACTTAAAAACAAGTGTTGTCATAAACTACATCTGAAAGATTAAGTATTAAAATATGTATAAGGCACTTAAGTTATTTTGTTGCATTTACTTGTGTGCAAACAAAACTTCTTTATTGGTCTTAGTGTGTAGGAATTGTTCAAATGATTGTTCTGAGTGTTTTCAGTTAAACTATTAGCCATTTTCAAGGATTTTGGTTGTGTGATTGAAAATGTTGCATAGGTTGATAAAAGGTAGACATATTTTTAATTCTTGAATATGGCCAATACATTGTGTCCGTGTTTGTAGTTGTTATCAAAGATTGTTTTTTTTTGTTTTTTTTTTTCATAAGGGCTTCAATTATTTTTGGACACTTTTACAGTTAGAGACTTGTTATATTTTCAACAAGTATGTTAGTAAATTTTCATATTGGTTTAAGTGGGTCCTTATGTAACTATGGTCTTAGAGATATTGGATCAACCATTTTGATAAGAGTGATGGGATGTCCAATGTAGTTACTCATGAGTTTGTTTTTGTCAGGAACACAGTTCACTATGGGTGATTTGAATTCATAAATCATGTTGATCTTCTATAATTTGGACTTCACTGGAGATTTCTTTCTGATAATGTTGGCTGTTTTAAATTTTTTGTAGTAGATAATTTGATATTTTTAGTTTGTTCAACTGGAGTAATGCATTTTTTAATAATATTCATTAGAATGAATTAATTTTGTTTGTAATTGCCATGCATCTGGTTTTGGTAAAATATATTAATATTATTGCTGTTATCTTTGTGGACTGAGTTATTATTACTTAGTTTTGAGAGAATTTAATTTGGCTGTCTATAATGATCAAGGACTAGTGTTTTACATTTTTGAGGTTTTTAAGAATTAAGGTGTGAAGATAAGATTTTGTTACAAAGTTTTTTATTACTGCTAATTTGTATCTAAATGGACATACATTATTAAAATTGAAATGGCAGATTTACTTGTGAGTTTTATATAGTGAAATGTATTATTATTGGATTCTATGAGAATGTCTAGGAATGGAATTTTGTTGTTATAGCTGAGTTTATAATTAAATTTTAGAACAGTTTGTTTTTTGTTGGTTTTTTTTTTGTGGGGGGGGGGTTTCTTTTTAAATGTAGTTTTAAGATTTTCCATTATTTTTTTTACAATTGCCTAAAATGAAAATATCTACATACTGGACATAAATTTTAGGTTTTTTAAAGTTTTGAAAAACTTTGAGACTTTCAAAAACAAGACATATATTACTTGGAGAAGGTTGGTTCAAAGGGACTACCCATACTAACTCCCTTTGTTTCAGTATAAATATTGTCATTGTTGGCATAGAAAAGAACTTTGGTTGTACAGGCATGTAGTATTTTTTTGAGCCAACCTTATCAATAACAACTCTCCAATGAAGTCTAAACTATATAGAACTAACATTATTTATGAATTCAAATGACCCAGTGGTGTTCCTGATGAAAACAAATTCATGAATAATTGTCAAAAATACCACCACTCTCTTACCATGATGGCTAACCCTACATCTCTCAGATCATAGATCCATAAGGACCTATTTAAATCAAAATGAAAATTTACCAACTTTGATACATGACATGCACATTGAAAGCACAAATATAATGTCTTTAACTGTAAAAATGTCTAAAAGAAGTCCTCATCATAAAAACCAATTTTCAACATCGTCTACAAACATGAGCATAATGTACTTTCCATTTTCAGGAATTAAAAATTCATCTACCTTTTAGCAACTTGTACACCATTTATATTAACACAAATAATATCCTTAAAAATAGCTAATAGTTTAGCCGAAAATGCTCAGAACAAACAATCATTTGGACGATCTCTATACATACCAAGTCCCAAAAAGATATCTTGTTTGCAATAAATACAATAAAACAAATTAACAACAGTACCATGTCAGTCATTTTTTATGAAATATGTATTAGAGAAGGATTGCTATTTTTAAATAAATAATTATATATATATATATATACACACACACACACACACACACTTGGTGTAACAGCAAAATTGTCCAATTATTAGATTAAGCTTTGAACCTTTGTATCTTAATGATTAAAGATATCTTACTGGAATTCTCCAAGTTTTTTTATAACCCTACTGGAATCTACTTTGAACAATAAGAATGTATTTAGCTCTAAGTTGAAATGTTGATCCCTCTTGCTATTATTACCTTCTGAGCCAGTTCTCCCCTCTACTGCTCCCACTTTTTCAAACTTATTCACCATTCTTGTGATGGTTCTCGAATGGATATTGAAGACTGAAACCAGAATATTAATGTTTGTACCATTACTGAAGACCTGAATGATCTTTTTCCTCTCACTATTGCTCAATTGGGAAGATATAGTGGGGCTGACATAAAACGATTTTAACCTGTTCTCTTTCTAGCGGAATAACTGAAAGGGTTTTTCAGTGATTCTTTTGACAAATGTTGTCAAGATGCCCAAACGTATTATCTGAAAACCTGGAAAAGAGAAACTAAATTAGTTTAATGTTTTTTTTTTTTTTTTTTTTTTTTTTACATATTAAACATTTTGTGAGATGGACAATTATCCAATGCTGTTATATGATTTGGACAATTTTGCCATTACACCCAGTGTGTGTGTGTATATATATATATATATATATATATATATATATATATATATATATATATATAAGCCTGTCATTTGTTTGTTTGGCAGCCTAGATTGATTTTTTTTTTTTTTTTTTTTTTTTTACTGGCTTTCAGACAAACATTTAGTTTTTTTAATTATCTATCATCATACACCATTTAAGCATCTACATATGACTTTCCTTTCTGGACATTAGAACTCTCAAACAGGTGGTGATTTTTTATATAATTCTTTCCTCCAAATCCTAGTGAGCTTCCTTTAATTGTCAATACCAACTGGGTGATGTCTTTGCTCGATATTTTAATATCAGTCAGTATGTAACCAATCATCTCCCAGTTGAATCAACTTTGTTTTCATTAAAATTTCTGTTGTCTGTTTTTATATTTCTCTCATAGTTTGGAGCTGTCTTATATTTATTCTGTATTATTATTATTATTATTATTATACTTGGTACCTGCATGACACTGCACTTTGTCTCATTACACTACACTACCAACCCACTCAAGCTCATTAGCACTGGTTTTCTTTCTTCCTATTTCTCTCTCTCTCTCTCTTTTTCTATATCTCTCTCACACACATCCCTAATTCCGTAGACAATGTGTTATTCATTTCCAGTCTATCTATCATACCCTCACCCTCTATCTGAGGGTTGCACGCTGCTCTTTCTGTTTTCCTATTTCTCTTCCGTCTCCATCCTTGCGCTCCTTGCTCATCCATCCTAGCACGTCTTGAATACCATCCTATGCTGCTGCTGCTGCTATTTGTCGGATAAGTTCTCCGGCAGTTTGCTGATTAATGTCAGCCGTCATCAGCTCTGCCCTTTTCTGAAGCATTCAGTGTGTTCCACGACATGTCACAAAATGCCAGTGACTTTTGAGGAACACGTGATGACCAAAGCATCCTCTTGGACTTCTAAAATATTACGCCTCACGTCTGTTTTTCTTTTTCTTAGGACAAAACTTGAGCGTGAATTGAGAAGACTAAGATGGAGACGTTAGCAGTAAGTTGATTTGACTTCAACTATCTCTCACAAGTTTGATTGAAACACAAGAACAAAGTAAGAAGGAAAAATATTAATTTTTGTCATTTTTTTTTTACTTTTTTATTTTATCTTTTTTATTTATTTTACTTTTCTTTTTTTTTTTTTTTTTTTCCCACAAGAAGAAAAATGTGTCTTGAGTGAGTGAGGATATGCGGGTGGACCTCTTTTCTTTGTTTTTTTTTTTTTTTTTTTTTTTTTTTTTTTTTAAATGTGGTGTGTTGGTTTCCTCACCTCAAGAATGATACACAGTTATTTGGAAATACCATACAGAGCAAAGAAGCCTTATAAATTAAACATAATTATTTTTATGCTGCATAGATTTTTTAAACCCAAATTCTGAACAGTCTTGGGAAAGTTATAGCCATAACTTTAAAAAATATTATACTGCAGAATTAGAAGTGAGTAAAGAAACACGAAATATAAGCAAAGACAAATCACTTTTTTGTATTTTAACATTCCAAGAACAAAGATTTTGGTCATTTATTATAAAAAAAAAAAAAAACTTCATTTGTTAAAATTTCTTGTTAAATGCTGAAAAAATATTAAGATTGCATCTTTTCAAGTATATTTTTAATTTACATAGCCTTATTCTTGAAGCTAATGAGTTAAATTTAGCCACATATTTTTACTTTAAAAAATACAATCATTATCTTTCATGCGATTCCACTTCTTAAGATGGGGGTGTTGGTTTACTGTAGAAATGTTTGAACTTCAATATAAATTTACTTGGCAAATTAGATAATAATCTGATGAATTATAAATGTAGAATTTATTTACTTAGGTAATATTTATAAAAGTTCATATGAGTAATTTGGAAAAGACACTTTTCAAACTTCACTCATCCCATGGCTTTGATCATTGTCTGGAGGTTTTTCCAAATGATATCTTTGCTCATCCTGTTTAGTGTGATTTGCCTTTAGGTCAACTGAGGCTAAGGCATGTTCACTCTCAAACAAGCAATGATACTCCTTTTCTCTACATTTACTCACACACATATACACACACATATTTTGCACTATTTTGTTTCTATTAACAATCCTGCACCTACTAATCTCTTGCTTTTTGCTATAATACTCTTTCTGTAACTAACTGATAAGTTTTTTTTTTTTTTCTTTTAATTACTATAGAAATTTGATCTAAGAGATTTATATAGATTGTCTTTTATCCTGTGGAACTAGTCTCTCTTACTGAGACACTCTATCTTCTCTATTTTTTATTTTCTTTAGGTAATAATTTTTGCTTTATCCATAGGACTTCCTTCTCTCCCACAATTTCCTTCTCTTCTCATTAGAGTCAGCTATTCTCTCTCTCTCATTTAATTATCTGATGGATATTTTTCATGAAAGAGTTTCTGTTTTTTTTCTGACATTTTAACATTCTTCACTCCCTATCTCATTACTTAGTTTTTTCCATTGTTTTTTTTTTTTTTTTTGAGGCGGGTGGGGAATCCCATCTCTTCAATTCTTTTCTTTTCACCGCCAGTCCTGTATTCAAATACATATAAAACATAAAAAAGACAAAAACTGCTTCTGCTCTCAGTACATTTTTTCATTTTGATTATTAACTAACTTATAGATATTGCTTCACAGCTTATAAGTTAATGATTATATTTTTATCTTTAAATTCTTTAATGTGAAGATGTGTGATAATCTCTGTGTATATTTTGATTAAAAAGTATAAAATTAGGCTGATCATAATTTGATTCTGCTCTTGCAGATAAATATTTCTTTTGTGTTTATGTTCTGCAGTTATTTCTTGTGAGGAATGACTTCTTTTTTCTATGTTTGTGTGCATGAGAAAGGCACCGGTTACACTTGTGTTTCAAAATCACTTGCACTCTGAGAGATAGATATTATCAATACTACAAACAGCAATGTGATCTGCATGCATCACTTTTTACCTGTAAGGTATTAAATGCTTTACAGTGCACCACTTTGTTAGAGTTAAGTCATTTTATATTTTGCCTTAAAAAATATTATTTTAATGTTCTCCAACTACCCATTTTTGAAAACATTTGATATTTTTATTTATGTTCTTTGAATTGAAAGTTAAATAAGGTCACTTTGAAGAATAGTCATGTTTTTATAATTGAAATACTAAGCAGAAAATTAAAAAAAATATATTGTTTATTAAATTAGTATTTTTATATTGATATTAATACATTCAGATCTATTTAGTGTAAGATAAGTGTTTGACTTGTGGCCTACACTTTTGTGTTCCTCAATCTTGAGGCACAAACCATTCAAGATTGACTGTAGGAGTAAATTGACTTTTCTCTCTGCATGTTTTGATTAGAATTGCTAAAATTTCATTTCAGATTGATTTTGATTTTTTCTGGTTTACTATTTGTTTTAACCTGAAGTTATAGACTATTTCTCAGCTTTAGTATTTTATTCTCTTATGTCACAATGACAGCAGTAGTCTCATTAAAAAAAAAAAAAATACATAAATTTAAAATTTTCTTAACAATTATTGAATATTAATTGCTGCATGTGAAGATTTATTAATTCTTGATATAAACAAATACTGATTGCTCACCACACTTTCCTCTACCCTATATTCTTTTTTTTTATATAACAGATTTTGAAAAAATTTAATTGTATGTATCTAACGCCTTATTGTTTTCTTTCTCAGACACTTTAAAGGTATGAGAAAGGATACATCCACCTGTCAAATCTTTTTATAAAACCTAACAGTTTTGTAAGCTATAAAATATGATTGCTAATTTTTATCTTCATTCTTTTGTTCACAACATTAAACATACAGTGCTTGCTTTCTATATAATGTGACTTGCTTAGTGATTAGTTTTACTAAGTATCTTTGTTAATGAAATAAAATTCAATGAAAATATAAATTAGGATTTTGTTTGTTTAAACCTTTTTGTTTTAATGAAAAAACTTTACTACATGAATATAGGAAATTGTGAAATCTAGCTTTCTTTCCAATTTAGTATTTGGATTGATTTGAAATGAATCTTCATTTAGATAACTAACTTACTCTTCTGATATGGATATTACCTTTTCAAGTATTCATAGTATTTAAGTAACTTTCATTTTGTGAAATAAAATAAAAATTAAGTATGATTGATTACTATAATTATAAAACAATCAGATGTAATCAAAATTCAAGTATTGTTTTTCTTGAAAGAAAACATTTTGATAGAATAATAAGCAAGTTCTGAAACTTTAAAACTGCTAACATTTTTCTAAAAAAATTTTAATGTTTTGCTATAACTGATTATTTTCTGTTTTTCTTTTAAATAATTGGTATACTATAAAAATGATTTCTCTCTTTTTAATTCTGAATTTGGAAATTAGAAATACAAATCATAAGCTATGATTTTGATTACATCTTTTTGTTTAAGAAAAAGCATTTACAACTTTTTGTAGACAAAATTGAAAAGTACAAAATCTTTGAGATAGGGACTTTAAAAGATATACATTAAATATAAATCTATATTTACATATAAAAGTTTTCATGTTTGATTTTTTTTGCTCTTTTTTTCAAACTTGGATTCTTTTTTCTTTTTCTTTCAATTTGCATGCAAATTATTTTTGAGAAACTCCTATCTTCACCACTCTTGTGCTTAAAAGAATAGTATGTGATTTTTGTTGATTTATTTAGATTGATTTATTTATAACTTTTTGCATGAAATCTTCAGATGGATGAATATTTTAGCTATACATTTACCCCCTCCCACTTCTCCTTCATTTAAAAGAAAGAATTTAAGTAACTTGATGTAGACAGTTGTAACTGTTCAGCATTAATGTCATCTAAAAATTCTGGACTAATTTTTTTCTTAAATACAACTTAAGGATGAAATAATATGTTCTAGTTTCTAGTCCTAGGAAGATTGGTGATTATTCCTATTTTCTGAGTTTTCCCTCAGAATATGCCCAATCAAACAATCTTTTGTATCAATAAACACTCATTCTTTATTAAATAGGATTGATTTTTATTCCTTTCTTAATGATAAACATTTTTTGAGTTTTCTTAGGATGAAAGTAAATTGAAGTAGTTTCTGAAATGTTTTTCTTTTTTCCTTTAAAACTATTTGATATTTTAATTGTAAAACAAAAGTTGCTATTTTCATTTAAAAAATACAGAATACTTTTTACTTTATATTCGTTTTGTATTGCATTATTGGATTTGTGAGGTTAAAATAATTTTTTTCATTGTGTCTGTGCATGGAGAAAGAGAGATAAGTGGATGATATACCAAATATTATTTTTTATCCTGTGATGAGTAACTTTTTCAAAGGAAATATTACAAAACATGCCAATAATTATTCAAGTTAGCATTGTGTTTAGTGCAATAATAACAAATGCAGAGATTAATAAAGAAAAGCAAAAAAAAAAATTGTTTATATTTAAGCATTACAAGCACTTAAGAATGAATTATTCCTGATGTTAGAATCTTTTGTTATGAAAGATTTTGATTTTATTGTGGCCATAAATCTTTGAAAAAAAACGTGAATTGATAATTGTTTTATTCAAAATTCTCATCTAGTTTTTTAAAAAGACTCACTTCACATCTTTTACATTTGTTTTTTTTTCTATCTCTTATATCTGTCTTTACATTTATAAACACTGTAGTGAAAACACTGCCATTTGAAATAAAGTAGTTGTTTGCTTTGCACTGGACACACACACTGCTCTAAGTTGGCAGTGAATGCATTATAATTTCTAATAATGCACAAAAAAATGTAAGCTAATTAATTTTGACAACAAATTGGTAATCTTTTGAAGGAAGTTTACTACTGCTTATGTCAATCATGCCTAAAACTTTTACTAATACAACTTGCAATCATTTACTTTTTTTCTTTATTTTATCATTGAAAATTAGGTCCTTTTTTATTGGAACCCTTACAGTTTAGCTTTCCTTCAATACTGCAATAAATCAAACCCTTAAGTTAGTATATACTAGTCAAACTTAGAACATGCTAAAAAGGATTATACTATCTTATGGAATTATTTTTTATTTACAGCAAAGTAGTTTTAGTGTTTTCTCTTAAACTGGAATTTGGATATTAGTTATTGAAGCCCTAGAGAAAATCAGTATTTAAAATAATTTTCTGTTTTTCAAACCTAGCATTTATTTTATGTCAATTATCTACAATATTCATATATTTCAAGCAGTCAATTATTTGTACATCTTTTTATTGACAATTTTAAATTCGGTATTGATATTAAAATTTAATCTCAGATTGTGTTGCATACAACTGTTTCGTGCTTGATTTCGTAGCAAAACTGCTTATCATAGATAAAATGAACAAGATAGAAGCTAATGTGCATTTTTGTAAATGCAAAACTGTCCTTCAAATATAATGACAGATATTTAAAAATGAATATTGGGCATCATATTACATTCATCTCATGGCTTAAATTAAAGAAGTCCATTTTGATGTGACGCAATATTTTGTGGTGCAGTTTGATACAATACAATCCTATGACTGAGTAACACTTTGATATGTTAAAACATTTAAAAAATTTTATGTTACATTGTTTAAAAAAAGATGAAATTTAAAACAAACTGAAAAAAAGCCATAAAATGTAAAGGAATGACTGAACATTTTGATTAATGGATGGCCTAAAAGGCTTACCTTAATTCTCAAGGCATTATTTCTTTGAAAAGTTTTTTTTATCTTTCACATTTCTTGAAAATTTCACTTATGTTCCTAGGCAATCAAAAAGTTCTGCAGATTTGCTGTCTATTAAACACATCTGCTAATTTTTGTAATATAGTCTCTACTTAATATTCCAGTTAGTGTTTGAAACAGAATATTTCTTCAGATTTTAAGAAAATTCTGTTAAATTAAATAATAATTACAATATAAGGTTGAAAGTAATCTTGTATGAAACATCTCTTAACCAGTGTGTTATTGATTTATCTTCAGTATTTATGTTCTTGCATGCACTTTGTTTCCTGCTAATTTCATTATTTCTCTTGTCTTGTAGACAACGCAACCCAGCGACAATGCAGAGTTGTTCGTGAAAGGTTTGAAACTGATGGTTGAAACGTGTCTCCCTGGTGATGACCTTGACCTCCAGAACCCCTACCCTAACAGCTTGGGCATAGCATCAAACCTGAATTTGTCCAGTTCTATGTCTAGCCTGAGTGTCAGTAGTATGCATTCTCCAACAGATAAGGACCCTGCTGATGGCTACAGTCTCTCGGGCTCTTCTTCTCTCAATAATGGCAGCCGCATGCGACATATGTCAGCCAACAATGTTTCCAACAAAGTAACACGATCGGGCAGTCTTAAAAGGACAGACAGTGGTAAGCGACGGCCACCATTTCAGCAAGAAGTCACAATTGAGTGATTGCTAAATTCTTTAATATTTGCTCGTCAGTGGGAAAAAAAAAATTGTTTCATACACATGCACATATATATATATATATATATATATATATATATATATATATATATATATATAAATATATAAATAAAACCCCTCCTCCCTAAAGATGTACAGTATCATTATATAAGTTCTTACTGTTATCAACAGTTATACTGCCCGGCTGCCGACAGTTCAGCTGCCGTTGTTATCAACAGTTTGGTTACCATTGTTACTGACAGTTTTACTGTTGTTGTTACTGACAGATGGAAACAAAATTTAAAAAAAAAAAAAACCTAACAGTTCTTCTCACCTCTTCAACCTCACTGTTCATAATGAATTCTTGGATAATGATGTTAATAATAATATTATTAATAATAATCTAAGCTGTTATATTGTCCTGTCCCTTAAAAAATATATTCCCTTAAAGGAAATTGTTAAAAACAAAAAACAGTAAAAAACAAAAAAAAACAAAGAAAGGAAAAAAGGAAAATAAAAAAACAAGTTTGAAATTTCTTTTTGATTTTTTCTTTTTTTCTTCCTTTCTTTACTTTTGTTTTTTTTTTTTTTTTTTTTTTTTTTTTTTTTGATGTTCAAAGAATTATATATATAGGGAAAATTGAAAAGAATTTAAAACAAATGTATACAATATATATTTTTCTCTGATAATTGTTCAAAATGGAGAAAATGATGATCTTTTGACTATAGAAAGGGTTGGGGGGAAAATTATTGAAAAAAAATTTGGGTAGAAGAGAAAAATAAGCAAAAGATATATACAAAAAAATATATTTATATTGTTACCCTATTAAGTGATTTGACACTAAGAAAATATGATTTATGATCAATCCACACCAACAAATTGTGTTGCACAGGAGTTATCACAATTGTTATGCACAACTGCATCATATTTCTTAAAAGCCAATCATCCTCACTCCAGATTCCTCAGATATACTTTTGCTAATCCTTTACATACTTCCTTGGCCTCAGAAAATACAGCGGACAAACTTGGAAAATTCAACACTTAAAATCAATTCAGGTATCAGCTTGGTATTTTCAAATATGCATTCTGACACTTGTAGCAACTGCCAAACATATTTATGCTATCATGCATCAAAGAACATTTTTGAAGAGGAATCAGAGAGGTGAAAAAGGAATCTCACTTAAAAAGGCAACAAATATACAGAACTGATTGAAAGAGGTATGGAGTAGCAAACATTTGGATAGGAAATTTTGGAGGCAGGCTTATTGTAGCCACAATCAACAAAAGCTGGTAGTGAATGACTGTTGATATAGCTCAGTAGGTCTCCCACCCATATAATAGGGGTTGCTTAAGTGACTTCTACTCTCATCATTGGACAAAAACCCCTACTTAAAATGATAAAGACTTTTTTTTCTCTGCTATCAAAATTCCATGATTTTAAAAGATATATTTTTCAATGGACACTAGTTTGACGTAACAATATTGAATAGAGGTTTTTAAAGAAAGCTGAACAGAAAAAAAAAATTAAATAAAAATAAAGCACATTGAAAATACTGTAATTTCAATCAATGTGATGGGAAGAGAGTTCACTTTTTGGGGATGGGGTTGGCCCACATATGTTACTTTTTTTTGTATTTGTTATTTTGCAAGAAACCAGAAAAATAGTGTGCCTGAGTACAAGTGAACATTTGTGTCTTGATTTTGTTCTTTTTTTTTTTTTTTTTTTTTTTTTTTTTTTTAAAGTGTGATTGATTCTACAATTTTATATTATGTTTTATTGTTATAGATTAACCTGAAAAGATGTAATTAATTAAAATCTTGCAACTCAATGATTTATTTATGCCAACTTTCTCATCTTTGTTGCATTCATAACATTTTTGGTAGTGCCTAATTCTACAACATTGTGTACCATATGACCTGCGCGCGTGTGTGTGTGTGTGAGAGAGAGAGCAAGAGAGAGAGAGAAAAGTGTTTAAAATTTGGCCATTTTTATATTTTTTAAAAAGTAAATTAATTTATCTCTTTTTTTTTTTTTTTTTTTTTTTTTTTTTTTTTTTTTTAGCATTTTAAAATTATGAAATAAAGGTTGAAAGTTGGCCTATATAGAACCAAAACTGTAAGGTAATTCAAACATACTTCTCTACTGAAAGGCAAAACTGTAGACTTTGCCTTGGACAGTTAAGACTTTCATTATATGTACACTACAATAAACAAGAGTCTTCTATCTATTAATTTTCTTTTTTTTTTTCCTTAGTAATTTTTTTTATTTTCCTTAATAAACATCCTGTAATGTCTGCAACTACTTGGTCTTTGCAATACTAAAAATCATATCAAGTATAAATGAGTTGGTCTAAAGAACAAGGTAATTTATCAATTGCTTAAAGGTGTGTATAATATTTGTTTAATCCAGGTTTCTTAAAGCTATTGTCTTTATCGAGTAGATTAGATTAATTCATTTGGATAAGGCTAATTACAGTTAATGGTTCTTTAAAAAACAATTCTTTGTGATGATAGATTTTGAAAGATGTATTTGTGCTTAGTTTGTTACTCAAAGATGAGTGGATGATACACTGATCCAAGCATTGTGATGAAAACAAAGGAAAGGATGTTTGTATGAATAAATGAGTTGCAATCTGACACATACTGAGACCTGAAGTTTTATTTTCTCTTAATTCCAGGATTTTTTTCTGCAACAAAAATTTGTTGAATATTGTTTCTAAATTTTATAAATAGTTTGATATTGATGGAAATTACTTAGGAATTTGATTGAATGGTGACTTGTCTTCATATTTCATTATCACCGTGTCATGTTCAGAGTAATTTAAATATGGTTTGCTTGCATTTGCATGACAGAAGGGAAATTCTAATATCTTTTTTCTGCTCTTAATATTTAAATGGAAGATTTTAGTTAATCTTGCTTTGTATACTGAGACAAGATTACGTGTGTGAAATGTACTTAATTAAAAATGAACATATGACCTAATGAAATAAATATTTTTAAATGACAATACAACAGGTATGTCATTTGATTTTTTTTTTTTAAGAAAAAACAACTATGCAAGATTTTATACTTTGATTTTAATGTAAAGTTTAAAAATCACATCTAAGTGGATTCCAAATTAGGTATTAGCAGTTTGGAATTAAAAATAGTCAACTCTAGGAATGCCTTTCTTTTTGTCTTTTATATATATATATATATATATATATATATATATATATATATATATATGTAAAAGGAAAAGGAGTTAACATGATTAATTTAATCCTTTTCTCAAAATACTACTTGTGTTTAATCAAGTCTAAGTTGATAGTATAAAAAATGATGAGAATTGTATGAATCAAGTAAAAAACGTTAAAATTCAGTAAAGGAAATGGTAATTTGCTATTTTGTTTTTTCTTGCATTTGCTTGCTGTAAGCCACCCTACTCATCAACCCACTATGGTACAAACACCATGTCAATTTTTTTCAAAATACCTGAGTTGATTAAATAATAAACTTTTATCAGGTTTCAACTTTTATTTTTCTAAGTATGAATAATTCATTTTCAGCAATGTAACATTCTGAATTGTTTCCTCTGAAAAGATAAAATTGTAGCTTGTTTTATTATCTTTTTTCCTCTTGATTTGTACTTTGAAGAAATCGTATTTTTTTAAAATTCTTCAAAAAGTTACTCATTCTGAAGTTTGATAGTGTATTTATTTGTTGGTGTAATTTTGTATAATGTTTGCATTATTTTGAGAATAATTCTGGCCTCTTTTCAGATGATAAAGTATGTAAAAATATACATATATTTTTAAAATTTAGAAAATTTACAAGTTATCAATTCCATTTGTATCAATTTGCAAATATTCCAGAAATGTTTATGTATCTAAATAATGTTAGACTGCCACTATATTTGAAGTTCTTGCAATATATTTTAAAGCCAGTTTTTAATCCTACTTGGAATTTTAATCTGCAGTTACTTGTTTGGAATTAATGATTCAATTGCCAAGATACTTGTTATATGTAAAAGAAGGACTGTAGATGCTGCCTCAAATTTTGACTGAAAAAAAGTAAGATTGGAGTGTTTCTGTATAAGATTTTCTTATAAAAAATATTTAATTTCAGGGAGCAAATATAAAATTTACATTGGCAAATATGACTCAAAGTAGATGAAAAGATCAAAAGTCAATTGATCTGAGCTTCTCTTCTAGATTTTACATGTGAAATTTTTTTAACCAAGGAAATTTTCTGGAAAAGTGTATAAGCCACAAATATCAATATTGCATCTGGGAACAATTGTTCAGTCAATAATTCAAGTACATATACCTTGAAAAGAAAATTGAAAATTGTTTGAATTTCCATTTGTGCACAAGGTGAGGATAATGCACATTTTTAAATGACAGATTAACCAATTGTCTGTTCTAGTTTGAAGTCAGCTTTGTCTTTTGAATGAGTTTATAGCAACAAGTGTAAAGCCACCTAGTACTTGGTAGGAACCCTTTCATCATTTGGTTGATCCAGTGTCTTGTTTGCTGATTAAAAACACTTGATATGAAGAGAAATAAAATAAATTTAGTTTAATTTTTTGTAGAGATATTTGGCAGTAGAATTTACTTTGCATTTATAGTTTTCAGTATGTTTAAAATATTTCATTTTTATTTGAAACTTAGCTAAGAGACATTTGAGATATGAATACCTAACAAAACTTGCTCGCTCTTTCTCTCATGCAGGCATTTTTTTTAAAAAAAAAAATCAAGCTATTTTAATTGATTATCAGTGAAATAAAGAAAAGCTGCTTCTCAAACACTTTTGAAATATCATCCATTTTCCTGGTTGTGATCCCAGTTGAAATATTAAACAATGTTGGCGCAACTGCGTGCATGAAGATAGAACTTTAGCACTGAGATTATATTAAAAATGGAAAATATTGGTAAATGCACATGATACATGTAGGAGTTTATCACAATCAGTAAAAGGAATAAATTATATTTTTCCATTTCGAGCAAATAATTTCTGAAATTATTAAATTAAAAAAATACTAATTATGTAATTATCATTTTTAAAAGTATCATTTGATATACTAAATTTATTTTCTGTTAGACTAATCACCCATAAAATGATAAAGTTGATTTCATTAATATTACACATGTGGACTTGACTCAAAATCTCTTCTAAGTTCATTTCTACAATAAAAGTAATGAAAAATTATATATTAGACAGAATTAAAAATGATTATATAATTTCTAAAATAGATTTGACTGCATTATTTAAATGTAACGTTTTAATATTAATATTATTTTATACCATTTTTCTATAAATAAAATGACATATAATAATTCCAAGAGTCAGTTTAACTTGGTAACCAGTCTATTGCTGTTTATAAAGTTTATACACTGTATAATCTATTTCTATTAAAGGAAAAACAATATTTAATTAAAGATTTAAAAACCAAATTTGTAAAATTTTATTTTAGCTAAAATACTTAATTCAAAATTACCATAATGGCTTTTTCTTTAATCAGGTCAACCTGAACTTCATAGTTTTTAAAAGATTAATGTGTCACTTGATATCAGTATTTAAAAATAAAGTTATTAAAATAATTTTATATATATATATATATATATATATATATATATATATATATATATATATATATAAAATGTCATCAAGGATCTTTTTTCTTTTTTTTTTTTTTTTCCTTTTTTTAAAATTCCAGTATAATTTACATTTTGTCCACATGCTTTTCTCATACACAGATAGTATAATTTTATTAATATGTTTCAGTTTTGTAGATAAGAGGAACTGAATTACAGAATTGTTTACTATCAGGATATTTCTGTTTTAAATAGAATTTTAAAAAATGGCATTAGTTTTACTAATGGCAAAATTGCAGAAATTTTTTATAATTATCTTTCTGGAAAAAGTGACAAAGGATATTTATACCTTAATGACATGCTTTGGAAGATGTTCAAGTCTGATTTGTTATTCAAAAAATTAAGCAAACAATACTTAATCTGAAAAAAAAAGAAAGTCCACCAAAATGCCAATGGTCTCTTTACTATTTCAAGTCTTTATTATTTTCTAAGTTGAATGTTGTCTGGAATAAGATGCTGGCAACTCTTCCAGAAAAATCCACATGATGAATTCTATCCTGTTGTGTTCATTGGATTTTTTTTTTCTTTTTCTCTGTTTCAATCTCATTATTCAAAATTTTTTTGATGTTCCACATTGACTTGACTGACATTTTTATTTCTATAAGGGAATTGTGTAATGACTTTGGTCATGGTTAAAAGTGGAATTTCTAATTTGACATAAGCACATTTTACATTTGGATTGATCAGCTGTTTGCCTCCTTTTCAAAGCTTATGATTTCTCTGCAAACAAACATTAAAAAGTTGGTGTGATTATCTCCCTTGTATTTTTATTGCAAATTCAGTAATCATTAATGAATTTATCATTTTACATGTCAATTTTGAGTAAGATATTGTTATCTATTTGCTTACATTCTCTCTCATATATTGAACAATTCATCTTAATAAAGCAGTTGTCCCAGTTATATGATATAACATATAAACTACTTAAATATATGCATTTTAATTAATGGTTGAAAGTACTTTGCTCCTCTCAAAGAGTGTTTGGTGGTATTAATAGTAAATTTGGTCTTGTACCAATTTACAAAGCTAAGCAAATTGTAGATATATAATTTGAATAGTAGAGTTTAAAAAAGAATGCCTTAAGATATTTTGCCATGTAGATTTACTTTGAAAGCAATTTTAACTTGAGTGATTTTAATATTTGTATAATTTTAAAATTGTGCATTACAATTTGGGGAATGTGATGTTAAAATTTATACAGATGCAAAATTTTAAAAAATAAATTTTAACTGATGTTGATTTTAAGGAAATATATTCTGTTAATCATAATTCTTATCACCAAAAAGGAAAAGTAATAACAAAAATAGAATTCTTTTTTTTTCTTTTTTTTTTTTTTCAAAGTTTTATTCAAATAATTCTATCAGTTTTTCTTTCTCTTTTTCTAAACTTGGAGGAATATGTGCTATATTCATTTACTTCAGTAAATATTTTAATCATTCAAACATATTTTTATAAGTTTAAAAAGTGCAAAAGAGTTAAGCTTTCTTCATGGAAAACAATTTCATTAATTCTTTTAAAATAAGAAATTTGAAATTAATTGAAAAATGAAAAAGCAATATTTTATTTAATTATAGATTATACAAACAAAGCTATTTGGCAGGTTACAAATCTGATCATGCATATAGGATCATTTTATCTTTAGAAATAAGTGGTTCTATTCAGATATAACCATTTATTTTCTCATCATGGAACATTATTTTCCTTTAACTTTTAGAGTATACCAATTAATGAAACAGCCAGTTGGTTCAAATCCCAAATAATTATGTATTTTGTTTGAAATTGTATTTTCTTGGGCTAGTGAGACAAAAGCAGGATAGCCAACATCAGAGTATTTTTGAGAAAGAAGATACATAACTGTTTTTCCATAACCACGATTCCTGTATTCAGGTTCAACATGCAACATTCCCATTCCACCATACATTTGCCCAATGGCATGTGTGATAAGCCTTCCTTCAAATCCACATTGTAGAATATGACCCAATTCTTTATTTAGGAATTGGTCTAATATAGGTCTCTTCTAATTCTACATACCTTTTTTTTTTTATTTCTATCCCTCTCTCTTTCCAACATTTTTTTCTCCTTTGCTAATCTCTTTTTCAGTCAACTTGTTCATCTTTTAGGTCTTGTCAGAACTTCTCATCTGGTGCTCCAGATGATTGGCATATGTGGAAGCACATTTGGAATTTATGCAGACTAGATTCAAAATATATATATATATTTCTGAACTAAACTAATCACATAATTACTGACACAAATTTTATTGCTTTAAGAGAGAAGAGTGATCATATATTGTAAAAGAAAAAATAGTATTGCTGAAACCTATATCATTAATCTGATTTTCATGTTCCTTTTGTTTTGGGAATATTAGTTGTTAGAAAATAAAAGTTAAAAAATAGTTTGTTCTGTATTTGGGCCAGTATTCTGCAATTTTAATCCCATTTTTGGACCCCCTTCTAAATTAACCTTTATGTGTATATGTTGTGTTAAATCTTACTGATTGTATATTAATTAAATATATTTTCTTTACCCTTTCTACAAGAAGTCTATTGTGCCAATATCTCTTCAAGTTTTAGGTTGCAAACATAAAACTGTCAGGGTTCATAAAGGTACTGCATATCTGCTTGAAACCACTTTTGATATGAAACAAAATATCAGTTACTATAAAAATATATTTATCTTTCATTGTAGATGTCAATTTTCTTCTTACAATATGGTCCAGCACTAGTATAAAGAAAATGATGTATGTAAAGTATGTCTCAAATTTAAAATTCATGTTGATTAAGAATTACTTTAAATTCTAGGTTGGTTCTGATAATTTAAGCATAATAATCTTCCTTTCACCAAACAGAAAACATTGTTCAAAGATTTTATGTTCAGAGGTGGTTGTTCTACTTTTTCTCTTTGTTCAAAGCCAGCAATTGTAATGTAAAATTTGGTGTTCTCAAGTAGCATCTAAAACCATCAGTGAAACTATGCAAAATATGCTCAAAGTTAAGTGGATAACTTGAAGAAAATCTATTATATAAAAACTAAAATGCTGTTTTGTATGATAATTTTGTACTATTTCCAAATACTTCATTTTTATGGAACTGATTTTGTCTTTTGAAAAACACCAAATGCATAAAACTTAATACAGAGTGTAGGTGGTATGAATGATAGGATTCATTATTGTATAAAAAATAAAAAGGAAATAATTCTTTTGAATAATATTTAGTTATTAATTCAATACAAAAACTGAAAGATTTTTTTAGCCAATATAAGTTAGGAGAATAGAAAAATAATTGTAAAGTTTAGTTGAGTAGATGAAACACATGCTCCTTCTAAAGTGAATTTATGTGCAGTTATATTTTGTGCACTGATTTTGTTTTGCCAGGGTCAATGAGCACTAAAACATTGTTATAAATGCCAACATGTGACCATTTTAACATTTTTGATTTGCAAATATTCTCCTGGCGCAGCCTGAAATATTTTAACTCCATTGTATAACTTGAACTAAATAGAGTGGAAAGTAGTCAAGTTTATTAGTTTTAAAACTGTGTCAAAATATTGCAAACTGTATGCTTTAAAGCACATCTCCAGTTCAATATGCAGTATTAATCACTTTCTCTAAAAGTTACATATACGTAAATTATTCATATACAAGTTTATTTATAAGCCCCAAACCAAGACACTTTTCAGTTTTTTTTATAAATTTAGATTCTTGAAAAACAACAACAAAATCTCTTGTATCAATATTGGGTTACCAGAACAAGCCCCTTCAAGCTAGGAGCCCCTCAGCCAGACCAGGAGGTCCAGGGTGTTGGTGATCATGGCTCTCTATAACTTCCAGTCTTTTGTTACTCTAAGTAATTTTTTTTACCTTTTATCATGTCTTTGTTCTGCTATTCTTTCATGCAGATTTCTCCTTGCTTCTCTTACCTCCAAATTATATCCCTGTGAGTGTTAAATTCTCTAAGCTCTCTTACCTCATCATGTATGTGAAGAATTTCAGCCATCTCTTCCTAAGTATCAGTTTTCTTTGTAGTTTCTATTTTCTTTACTCACAGATTCTGTCCATGATATTCTTAACATTTAAAAGTTAAATCTCTTACTTAGTCTCTTCTTCATCTGTGAGGAAATTAATATTTACTGCTATATACTAGATGAGAAATTGCACAGTTCTTCATATTGTTTCTAATGCTATAACCTATGAAGCATTGGTATAAGTTTTTTCTGCATATATATTACTACCTCATTAAAGATAGTATTTCTTGTTCTTAGATTATTTCTAATTGAATTTTGCTCTTGATTAGAATTCTAATAAGTTATGATGTGGTTGGAGTTCACATTTTGGCCATTGTTATGATTTACTGTGATGAATTGATTCCAAAATTGATGCCTTGTTCGTGTTCATCTTCGCCAATGCCAATATTACTTCAGATTTTATTACACCTGATCCTTACATTTATTTTTTTATGTGTTTTGCTTCTCTGTTATGGAAGAGTTCTCCTATAAATTTGTTCTGTCTTTGAAGTATCTTTTCTTTATTATAAGTGTTCCCTTTGTAGATTTTATACATCCTGTTTTTTCTTTTTATGCATGCCTACTATATGTCTGTCCCATAGTATTTCTATCTCTGCACATTTGTCATTGGGCCTTTCATCTTTTGCTTGCTTGGTTCTATTTCTAATATCTTTCTTTAACATTCTATATTCTCTTTAATTACTTGGTGGTTTGTTGTAAGTTAATTTATGAATATTGAATAGATACAAAATTTTTCATCATTGTACTTTACTGGGTACTACCATGGACATTTAAAAAAGCTTTTTAAATAAATTAAATGTCATATTTGAAAGATATTAGCCTATAATTAATCTATACAAAAGGAAAATATTTTATATACTTTTAGACATGTTTAAATCAAAAAAGTAAAAACATACTCTCTTCATCCAGTTCAATTAGTGAATTTGATGGATGCCGACAAAATTAAATTAAAACACTTTAAAAATATCTGTTCCAAAGAAAAACTGATTAGATTTTGTAAAAATATTACTTGCTTTTTTTGGGGAAAAAATATAAGAAAAAATCCATTTCTCCAGAAGGTATGTCCTGACTTCTCAACATGTTTGATTGTAATCTTACAACCTCTCTCCTACTTACAAAGATATGTGTCATAAATAAAAAAAAATATATATATGGAAGTCCATCAATACAGAACTTAGTGATAATATTTTTCAGGTTGGTTACAACCCCTTAACCAAGTAATTTCTTTATTGTTATTGTATTTCAAACATTATTATAATAACATCTAAAACTTGATTATGTCCAACATTTCGCAAAAAAACAACATAGCATGAAGAAAAAAGGCTCTAAACTTAATAAAGACAAAATTTTTATTAGGAAAAAATTTATTTTATTAATAAGAGGAAAAACCAAAGTATATTTCAATTATTTTTTTTAATTTTTTATTCCGTTCCAGCACATTTTAAATTTAGGTTGAAATTTTTTATTTTTTTTTAGGTCAGCCATTGCATAATATTTAGCATTAGTTTTTTTTTTTTTTTTTTGTAGCACCTTTTTTCAGTTGAAAAGCAAATTAATTTGGAAATTCCTGCAAAAATCAAATAATTGTCGGATTTTATTGAAATTTTAAGAACTTATTCAAAAACAAATGAAATTATTTTAGAAATGTTTGTTTTTTAGAAAGTCATAATAAAAATATTGTTTGCTTTTTTTTTTACATCTTTTATACTCCTCTTACTTAATTTTATGAAAGCTTGAAGCTGTGAGTCTACGTTTTTTTTTTTTCTTTTTAATTAAATGCACAAGACTTAGAAGAATATAAATCATCAATATTTTTTTTTTTAATCTATGTGCGTGTTACTTAAACTTTTAGCTCAATTGTAAAAATACAAAACCCAATAAAACCAAAACATTATTTAATTAAAAAAAGCTTTTAATGGCTTTTCTGAATAATGTATATTAAGGACATTTTTATTTGAAGCCAAGATATTTTTTCGGTGAAAAATTAATTTTTACAAGAATTGTTTCCTTTTTCATTTTTAAATACATAATGTGATAAAAAAGTTGTTAAATATTTGAAAATTAAGTTTGTTACTGCAAGTCAATGGAAATGCTCTTATTATTTTATTTACTTTTTGCAGACCATAAATTTGAAAGCTTATTAAAATTTGCTATGCCTGAATATTTTTACAATAATTTTTTAATATTCCAAAAATGTATTAAAAATCGTCTCCGACAAAATTTCGGATGCACAATTCTGAAATAATGTCACGTGTGCTAGAGTTGTTTCCCCTGATTGAAATATTTGATTTTATCTGATCTTTGGTTTTCGTTTTAATTAGCACGTCTCAAATGAGTTACCTGTTTCATTTATGAAATGTAATGGTATTTTATTTAATTTTTATATTGTCTCAGGAAAAAATTTCATAACTGAGACAATATAAAACTTAAAAAAATGTCATAAAATTTTATAATAGGTGTAACAATTAGGTTACCGTTTTTTGTCTGTTTATAAAATTTGAATTCTAAATGTATTTTTTCGTATTTTAAATGTTATTTTTATTCCAGAATTCTTCAAATGTAAGGTAAAAAAAATATTAATTTTTAAGTGTATTTTTTTTTTTTTTTTTATTTAACTCTACTAACTCGGTTCACTTAAAATTAGGACAAATTTTGTCACTTCCCACCATCTGATAAATTCCCCTGACGTAAGTTGTCGATACCTTGACGTACGTCAGTTCACAACTCCCAAAAAACCAATCACCACGATTGGACCGGTCTCTCTTAAAAAAATTTTCTGCTAAAACTGTAAGTAATGTTTCTTTCAAATTACATTAAGTATACTTTAAATTTTCCTAAAATAACTTTTGAAAAAAGTAGAATTTTACACAATTTTTAAATGGAAAATTTAATTTGTTTACAAAACTGTCAATTTTGATGACTCAAAATAAACAAGATTTTTAGCTAAAATTTCGATGTGCTAGAGAGGATTTTAAAAACTTTCCAAAAATACTCAAAAAATACTTTGGTCTTTCCTCTTAATGACATTTAGACAAATTGTTTAATCAAGTTTGGGGCCTTTTTTCATCAGCGTATGCTCTTTTTAGCGAAGTTGTGGACATACCTAGAACAGATGAGATATAGCAGATTAGTCAAAACTTTAAATAATTTTTGGTTGCCCTGCAAAGGTCTATTAATGAAGAAATAACGAAAATTTAAATGAAATTTGACAATTTTTTTTTTTTTTTTATGTATTTTTTTCTTAGTGACGAAAGTGCACGATTTTGGAGGTTACTATACCTTACCTGCAAATTTTTTTCCAGATAATTTCTGACATCTCCAGCATTTTTTTAGGTTTTATGTCTAAAGAGGAGATACATCATAAATGGAGAGTCGTGTGCTGGTGGGCTTGGAGGAATGAATCAAAATTAACAATACTAGGATACAAATTTTAATTAGACTGAACAAAAACTTTGAAAGGGACATAACTTGGAAATAATTATCAAGTTAATCGTTATCTCCCTTGAATTATATGACGTAGAAACACTTTATCAAGGGTTGAGTCAACACCACCGCAATAGATGATGTTGGTTGAGTACTTTCCTTTATAAAGAACTCGCTCATAAATTTAATTTTTTCAATTTCGATATTAATTTAACTGAAAACTATATTTAGCATGTTGTCTGCCATTTTTCATGCAACTTTATAATTCCAACCTCTGACCAAGAAATTTGCAGCTTTCTTGGAAATTTTTTTTTTTTTTTTTTTTTTTTTTTTTTATTTTAAGAAAATTCTGCAAAAACTGAATACTGGAATAAATGCTAATCCAAAGATGCATTATTTGGTGAATCTCCAGATGAGTAAAAACTTATCCAGTTCATATGTAACCAAAAATTTCCAGCAGAAATCTTTACTAAAATTCTTTTGACAATACCTTCCCGATAAACATTAATAATTTTTGTTTTTGAATTTGAGTTGGACTTTTACTTTTCTTACAATAAAAATAAAAATATAATAAATATATTAGACAATAAAAATACATCATTTTGAACAAATTCTTTTATAAATGCATTTTGATATAAGTATCAATACAATCAAAAGAAATTGTTTTGAATGTAGTTAAAAGTGAACCTTTCCTAATATCATCTTATGGAATTTCAGGGTAACCAAATCTTGATAATTTTAGCACTGTCTGGCACAGGGCCAAATAGTTGTCTGTAAGTATACATTCTGATGCTAAAGTATGGAACACCCAATGCAGACTTTCTGTCTTGCAATCTATCCTCTGGTAGCCATTCAGTTGGATATAAGTATCTTAATCAATGACTTTTCCAAACCTGCAAATTAAATGAATAAGGGCATCCATACATCAAGAAGTTTCTTTATTCTTCAAAAATAGACAATAAAATTAATAGTAAGAAATTATATTGTCAGTAAAAAAAAAAAAAAAAATTGGAATGCTCAGTCAAAATATGAAAAGTCTCTTAAAAATTCAGAAATATTTCTTGCAATTATATTTTTTAAATATAAAACTTATTGAATACTGACAAAAAACTGACCAACTTATATAGAAACAAAATACATATCTTGATCTATTTACAAAGTGCAATGTCATCTAAATTATGCAAAAATGAAAACACCGACATCTCATTTTAACATATATTTACCAAAATTACACAAAAATACCTTGAAATTTTACTAAAATTTATTTAATAGAATCACTGTTGGCTTCAACCACGGCCTCCAGACAACTTTAGAATCTCCTGCAACTCTTACGTAATCATTGCCTTCAGTTCATTTTTGGTGTTACAACTTGCTCAACTGCACCCCACATATAATAATGAAGGGTGTTGCAGTCTGGGGAGTTAGGTGGGGGTGATATGGTCACAGAAATTGCCTGACAGCCATGACTGGGTTCTCTTGCTTGTGTGGCGTGGTGCAGAGTCTTGTCAGACATAGGGTTTTTCAGCAGCCACCTTTTGACCCAGGGCAGAACTACCTCCTCAAGAAACTTGATGTAGGTCTCCATGTTGAGTCTGGGGCACTGTGGGAAGATAAATGGAGGTATAATGTCGCCATCATTAGTGATCACTCCAAATACCATGATGTTGACTGGATATTTGGTTTTCATCACTCTTGACTCAATGGCAGCAAAGCTTGAACCATGTACGCCAGGCAAGAAAGGCGTCTACACACCTTTCACATGAGAAGTATCCACTGCATCCAGTGTGGCAGGACAAGGTACCCAACACAGATCCTGTCTTGAGCAGGTATACCCAGCATGTTCATATTGCTCAGACAGCACAGACTCTTTTGGTTGGGCCACGTCCACCACATGCCAGACAGCAGCATCCCCAAAGAGCTCTTGTATGTAGAGCTGGCCTCTGGAAGAAGACTCACCAGGTGGCCACATCTGTGGTACCGCGATGTCATGAGGCATGACATGAAAGCTGTAGACATTAACACAGGGTCCTAGAAGAGCCTGGCAGCCATACGATCCAAGTGGAGAGGAATCCTGACCAAACACCTCAAATCGGAGGAGGAGCAGCTGACTCAAATTGTCACAGAAAGGCAGGCATGTAGAAAGCAAAGTGACAGTTCCAACAGACCAGAGACAGAACACACATGGAACCTCTGCAAGAGAGATTGTCACTCCCACATCGGCCTCTACAGTCAATGCTCCAGACAACTAGGATGCTACTCATGGTCAACCCTGACCGATGGAGGCCTACTACTGACTCAATGTACATCTTTTGGAGGCACAGCATCCTCTGCACTGTCCTCAGATTGACACCCAAACACTGAAATGTCTGTATTAGAGCTTCCAGCACAAATGCCAAGAAGTACAGCATGGTGTTTCCAAATTTCTGGAGGAGTGAATTGCATCATAGTGCTCTTTTTCTCACAGATGGTGCCCAACTGACCTTACTATACTGTGCAGTCAATAGAATATAAAATGGTAACAATTTTCCCATGCACCCTGTGTGTGTGTGTGTGTGTAATACATATATAATGTCTATGAGAACCAGTTATATAACTAAAATAGTGCTTGATGTACCTTCAAAAAAATTTAAACTTATTTCTAAAATGTAGTTGATAAAAAGTCCAAATCTTTCCACTGCCATGGTTTTATCTGTGGATCATCAGGAAATAAGAGTCAGGAGTTTTTGTTTTGTTTTTTTACTCACTATAATTTTAATTAGAACAACTGTTTATGAGCTATCAATGAGATTTGTACATAGAAAATGTTAAAATAAATGTAAAATATAATGATTTGATGTAGGAAAAATAAAAAAGTTATGTTAAGAAAAGTAGCTTCCATATATATATATATATATATATATATATATATATATAAAGAAAATAGATATATTACAAATTCATTCTCTTTTGTTTCCCACATTTTTCTCTTTTTACTCATTTATCTTTCTTGTCTTTTCCCCTGTGATGAAATCAACACCAAATCAATGTAAGGCTGCAATTCAATCTTTATTCAACTGAAAGAGCTGGGTACAATATGGCATTGGATTCACCAGCCTTTTATTAATGTTAGTAACAAATCACTTGGTTTCCAGTTGTTAGTATTAGTATGGAAGCCCTTACATAATATAATAATACATTCTTAGAAAAATATTAAATCAGCATTAAGAGTTATATCAATCAGGAAGTTTTGACACTCAATTGGATCTCTTTAGCTTCTGTTGGGCCATCATTTTGTCAACTCTTTATTCATGACATGGATGTTGTTGTCTTCTGTTGTAGGTATTACCAGATGTTTTGCAATAAGGGATGTTGAGGTTTGAACTTTGGAACAGGGTGTCATATCTCAAATTGAAACTGTTGACTCTCATCCATCTGGATATCTAAAGGTTAGCACAAGTTTAACTTGTTTCATGAATAGATCGCTTTTGCTGTTTCTCACAAACCTCCTTAGTAATATGGGTCCAGGTGACGTTAGCTAAGAGGGCAGTGAGATTCCATAAGATGGATAGCATTGAAATGCAAAAGAAAACATCCATGCTGTTTATAACAATGATCATAGGAAATACAAATTCCCAATTCTTTTCAGACATGTGACTTAAGTATTGCTTTCCAAATGGTTTAGTTTATTTGGTTTGTTTTGTTTTACGGCATATCAACTGCAATGGGTTATTTAATGCTGACAACATTTTTATTGCTGGCAAGATTTTGTTTTCTCAAAACTCTGTTTCTGGTAATATATTTCCTTCAAGATTGTATTGCTGGTAATAGTTTTTTTCAAAAAAGTATTGCTGGTAATAGTTAACTATTTGCCCATAGCTGGGACCCTAACAGGTGCTACCACCCCGAGTCAGGGTGGACCTGGGAACACCAGCAATTAAGAGGTGGTCTCATGCTCCTGATCATAGGCCTTGCTGCTGGATATAGTTTATCGTCTTACACAGGACACACTTTCCAAATGGTACCATTAAACCCAAATCTATTGCAAATAGCCTCAAATGCTATCCCCAAAATGGTAAGGAAAACCACAGTAGTAGCATTTAGGCCTCCTTTGATAGGCTGCTGCTACAGCTGATTCATTAGATAGGACTAAGGAATCTATGTATCTGCAAATGTTCTGGATTCATTATTGCATTGAGCCAAATCTGAGTTTGAGTATAAACTTTTTATAGATCCATGGTTTTATTTTCTAGGAAATACTGTCTCATCAAATAAGAAACTATGCCAGTAATGACTGCATCTTGCACTGCTTCATTCCTACACTCCTTGGTGCTATGGTTTCGAAAGTTACAATTTTATCTTCTCTAACTCTCCAAAAAACATATCCAGTGATTCCCTGAGCTTGTTATCTTGTAGCTACAACAGGTGTCTCATGAAAAATTCATTAGTTACTTTAATAAATATGTTGTTTAGGTTTTGATAGCAGAATAAAAAAAAATAGTACATCCTTCTACACATTCAAAAGCTGCAAGACTTATGCAACTCAAGATATTTGTTTAGTATTCTATCTTAGCAATCACTGAAGTAGTTCGAAAGAATGGTATGCCAATGCCAATGTCAATAATCTCTGGAAACTCAGTAGACTAGGGGTGATGTCTAAATATTTAGGTTTCCATGCTTGATTTATTTTTCTGTTGAATAAATTGTAATAAAATGAAGACTGAAGTGACTTTGGTCTGCAATCCATAAATATGGCGACAAAGAGGACAATAGTCCGAATAATGTAAATAAAGATTGGATTGCAGAACAAATAATGTACATAATACCTCATCTCAGAAATATAGACAAATCCAAGCTTTATTCACCTAAAACCTGGTGGTGGATTCATAAACCTTGCATTAGTGTTAGTAACAAACCACGCTGTTTTAGTATTGATGTCTATACATGATATAATAGTAGACACTGCTTTTTCTCTCTTTACTCTGTTACCAAACTCACTTTCTTTTTCCCTCCTTTTTCTTTCTTCTACTCTTTACACACTTCCCTATATCTACTGATCAGCAGCCCAAGAACATGAATGCTAGAAAATAAGAAAAATTTTCTCTAACCTATAATGCAACCCACTTCCTCCTAATAACTCATCTTTCAGGGTCTTTAGTTTTCCTTCACACAAACAAAAATTGTCTAAAGCCAATAACATCTCTTGCACAATCCCATCTGGTCCTGCTGTTCATCTTGACCAGTGTCAACCTTACCTCTGACTAATATTTCAGGCCCTTCCATGTTTGTGCATAATGCAAGTTTCCCTCTTTTATTGTAAGAGAGTTCTTCGATTATATTTGTTCCATCTTTGTGATATTCTTTTCTCTATTATGAACATTATCTCTTTCAATTTGGGGTATTCTGTTGATGAACACGCTTTTTTCTTTTTATCTATGGTTCTAGGTCTTTCTACCTCTGTACAACTTTTCTATTCATCTTTTCCCTGTTTGTATTTGAGTTTAATATTGAGTTCTATATTCCCTAACATTTCTTGGCATTGTTTACTGTCTCTTTTTCATGATCTTCATAATTTCATGTTATCCACTTCTTATTTTTTTTTTTTTTTTTTTTGTCTTTTATTCTTTGAGATGATCATGTTTGCCAATGTCATAACAGTTTCCTTTAATGTGTTACACTTTGAATTTTTGGCCTCATGTAAGCTATTTATATTTGCTCTTAATTTTGTTACCATCTATCAGTTTGTAAGTTGAGTATGTTGTATTGGAGTTTTGCTGTTGCTTTGGATTTCTTTAATTTCCATAATTTTAGTCTCAATTTGCATACAATTGGAAGGTGATCACTCTTACAGTCAGCATTTACATAGCTTTTAGAATTGAGAACTGCAGTCCTGAATATTTTATTGATTGTTATGTGGTTTATTTGGTACTCTACTTTTCCATATTCACAAGTGTTTTGATTGTTTGCTGTACAGTCTCTGTGTTTGTTATGGGATTCTAGTACATACTTGATGATTATTTCACTCTTTCCTTTCCTACTTTAGTATTTAGTCCTTTCATGATGATGATGATACTTTCTTGTAATTTGCATTGAATCTTTGTATTATCTATTATGCCATTAAACTTATAAATTTCTTCTTCCATTCTCTTTGACATTGGTGCATTTACTATTATAATGGATATAATGAGTGGTTTACTTTTCAGCTTCACTTGAATAATTCTGTCAGAGAGATGATAGTATCTCAGAACATATTTCTGTATGTTTTCATCTAGTACAAGTTTTGCTCCTCTTTCATTTTTATCCCTGCCTATGTATATGACCCAGTGTCTGTCACTTATAAAGTCCCTATTATTTGCCAATCTACTTTCACATAGCCCCAGAATGTTTGTTTAAACTTTCTATTTCTAGCTTCCTACATTGATGTAACGTTCTTACATTTCCAAGTCCTGACAGACAATGGAAAATGCAACACCAAATTCCAAAATTGCATTGGAATAGCAAAAGATGTCTTCCAAAAGATAAAATATTCAGAAACAGAAAAATTTTGTTAGAAGTTTGGCACTTTTTTTGTTGTTTCTGTGTAATATCAATCCTCTTATATGGTAGTGAATGCTGGGCAATTTCTTCACAAATAAAGAAGAAACTTGAGGCAACAGATGTAATTGTACAGAAAGATACTGAGAATATCAGGTTTCTTTTAGGCATGAATTAGGCATTGAATTTTTCCAAAACTAAGTCGTATACATTTGTGTCTTCTCATCATGAGAAAGAGAATGTCTGGAATATATTTTCCGGTTCACTTCCCATGCAATATATCAATATACTGATTTTAGTTTTGTTATCTTCTTCCCATAGTTTTGAGGCATCTTGAAAGTGTTGAAATCTCTGCGACCATTTCTGCCAATTTCCCAGATTTGCAAAGTCAAACGGTTCTGGTGTAGTTAATTTGAACATTTTTTTTTTTTTTTTTATTTTGAATAAAAAGATTTTTCAAGTTGGGTCCTGTTCTACTAAAAAATAATTTCCTCTTTTAGAATGAATCCCTCTCTGATACCATATTCCAATGAGCTAAAATTTGAAGCAACACAAAGATTACACAAAATATACTAAAATCAGCAACTGTTTTATTCAAACTACCACTATTTCACACCCAGCATTTCCTAGTGAGACTGGAAGTACTTACACCTCATTATCATTATTGATGTCATAGAATGTAAAAAATGATCTAGTTATCTTTTTACTGTCAGGCTACCAAAAACAGGTATAAACAAATTATGTGAGTTAACTTTTTCTCTAAGCCACAAAGTCAAACAAAAAAGTTAATTGAATTTTTATTTCCTCTGAAAGTGAGACAAAAAAATGTATCCACATTCATCTTCTCCATATTAAGTCTTCAAAAATAGAAAGAAGAGAATGAAATGGTATCTGAATTTATCTAGGCTAATCTCGCAATATCCATTCTCATGATGAAAAGAAAAAAAAATTTCCACAACTTGCAAAATCTGGGCAAGAACCATAATGCTAAAATTTAAATTATGGCACAAATCCTAAAATTTATTCCATGCACTTATTTTTTTTTCTGCCTAAGTTTTAATCATGAATTTTTACTTGTATAGAAAATTAAAGAGGGACAAAAAAAAAAAAGGGATTAAAAAAAGATAAACTGGACCAAACAGAATTTGAGAAGTTTGTATATCTAATACAAAGAGACTTTTATAGCAACTGAACATTTTCCTAGACAATATCACTAACAAAATCAAGTCCTGCAGAGCTAATTATGGGTAGGAAAATAAGGACTGTATTGCTGAGTCACTCAAGCAGACAAAAGTTGGATTTGGAATATGTAAGGAAGATAGACTCTGCAGCAAAAAGACAGAAACAAAATAATTATAGTAGGAAACATGGTGCTAGAACACTCAAAATTGGTGATCATTTGTGAGTCAAAACTGATCAGGAAAAATCATGGGATAATAAGGGAATTATCATTTGAAATGAGACGTGTGTTGTCTTTGTTGTTATTACTGAAGCCATTGTGAACCTATTTGTTTAATAACCTCAGGACAGTATTATTAAAAACAAATTTAACATTTAGTGAAACTGTGACATCTTTTCTGCAAATCTGTAAATAAAACTAACATACTGCTTATTTTTTAAGTAATTTTCTTGTTAGATCATAATTTTAATATTATATATTGTATTACTGTATTCATTTTAGAATTTAACTATCATACAGATGGTACAGTAGAAACCACATGAAATGTCCATTTTATGTTCTCCAAGTTAAATTATATTATTAAAAGAAAATTCTATAAAATTACAAGACTTAACCTAGTAACATGAACAGATTACAACAATTATATCATTCAATATTAATTGGTAAAAAAATAAAAAAAATTAAATGCCATGTAATTTTCACAATCTGTTCATTGGTAAAAAAATAGTGTTTAAATAGTTTTCCTTAAAAATATTGATGTTTGAATTGTACTAATCTTTTCAATTTATGATTAGTAAATATAGTTTTTACTTAATCTCAAAAGGAACAGTAATACGGAAATTTAAGATTTAAAAATTTTTAAATTATTCTAATTAAAATGTAAAAAAAAAAATTAAAACAGTTCTTGTAAAAATTAATCATTCATTGAAAAAATATTTTTTCTTAAGACAATAGTTTCTATAATATATCTTATTCATAAAAGCAATTAAAAGCTTTTCTAATTAAATGTTTTATTGCATTTTTTATTTTACAATTCATGGTAAATTTTTGGTTATTGGTGTTTCTGTTTTACAAAAAAAATTGATGATTTAAATTCTACACGAATATTAGGATGAAAAGGGTGAAGAAGAACATGGCTCTCAGTAGACTGTGTTGAATGCTTCTTTATTAAAACACAGGTAAACTTCCCGGTAGCAGGAGAAAGAATGAATCATACAGGAAAAAAAATTGTTCAACCAGTACCATTGTCACCCAAAAGGGAAAAGATCCGGAAAGGGAAATAACTTACTAAAATAAATTCTAGTAATTGGCACAAGGAGTTCTGCTTTTAATATAAATATTAAAAGGGAGAAAATTGAGTCTCTCAAAATTTCATAAAATTAAATAAGTGAGGGTAACATGTGAAAAAAAATTCTAAAATAATTTAATTAATTTGTGAATAAGTCCTTATTAAGTTTCATTAAAATCCAACAATTATTTGATTTTTGCAAGAATTTCCAGGTCAGTGTTTTTCACTGTAAAAATGACACTAAAATTACTAATCTTTGGTCCCCCACTCTCCAGCTAAACAAACAAAAAAAAAAAAAATTGAACTAAAAGTTTGAGCATTCTAAAAAAGATTAAAAAATATAACTAACTAATCAAAAAATACTTTGGTCTTTTCTCTTAATATTAACAAAGATTTTGATGATAAAATTTTGTCTTTATCAGGTTTGGGACATTTTTTCATCATGCTATACACTTTTATTAGCAAATTAGTGGAGGAACTTAATTTAATGACATGGGTGACTTATTGTAACATTATCTGAAAATGCATCATTTCAAAGTTTTCTGTCTGATGTTGGTCTGGTTTTGTCTATGCATAGTTTTACATTTTTGGTTGTGATGCTTGAGAGGGCTATGGGAAAGTATGTTTGGTACTATGGGAAGCTTTCCAGAGATGTGTTTTGTAATTGTATCTCCTGAGTCTCATTAGTAATCTGTGACATTTGAAAGGGGTATTTGTTAAGAACTTGTGTGTTCATTAGGGATACTAATGGTTTGTGATTAGTAAGTAGCCAAAATTTGTTAAGTCCTGTAACGTACTGATTAAATTTTTTACAAGCAGCAGGACATTCTTTTTCTATTTGTGTGTAGTTCTTTTCTGTAGGTGTAAGTGTATATGAGGTGAATGCCATAGGCTTTCTTTCTCCTTTCACCTCTTAATACAATGTCACTCCCAGGTTAAAGATGCTAGCATCACCTACCACTACCGTTTGTTTATGTGGGTCATGAAATGACAGGACAGGGGACTTTATTAATAGTAGTTTAACCTCTGCAAATGCTTTTTACCCAGGTTTGCCCCATGTCCATGCTGCTTCTTTTTTTAGCCATTCTGACATTTGTATGACATGTACTATGTTGCATAGGAATTGCCGAAGATACTAAACCATTCCAATGACATGTCTAAGCAGAGATACACAAGTAGGATCAGGACATAGTTCCAGTATCACCTATACTCATTCTTTGGTATGCTGTATTTCATCCTTTGTTATTATATGCTTGAAGTATTCAATGCAGCTTTTACTCAATTTGCATTTTGCCTTGAGTAGTTTCAAAAAAAGAAAATTCCTTCTACCAAGCTTAGAGGCAATCTATCTATCTATCTATCTATCTATCTATCTATCTATCTATCTATCTATCTATCACATAGATTGTTAGATGTGTTATTGTGATACTGTGAACATCCATGTAAAAAAAAAAATGTGATTTTAACTTAGTCTCAAGTGTTTCTGTTTTATAGCCAGTAGGTGGTTCTTTTTGAAGTTTACTTTTTTAAGTGGCATCCACTTTAATGAAAGAGGAAATAAAAGAGTGGATGAGAGGTTTTGGAGATCAAGTGATAATGAAACCGGAAATAGAATGTATCCAAGTGCTGGTCTATATTAACAGTCATGCTTGAAATAGGAGTCAGTTCTGGTATGCTTTGTCAGGAGACAGACTTGTCTGTCATGTAGTTCCAATGATGTCCATTCATATTGCCATCCACATGTTGGGATATGTAGATGGATGAAGAGTGGGTGAAGAGATGGTTTATGAGATCCACATAGCAGAAGTGTCACCCACCCACCTATCCACCCAAGTTAGCAAGTGAAGCTCTCAATAATAAAACACCTATTTTATAATATGGGAAACAAGGTTTGTGTTCTTATTTTTCAACATAGCATTTCTCTTCCATCTTGTTACCTTGTGAGCATGCAGTGGACCCTTTCCCAGTTTTTGGTATACACTGATGAGATTAAGAATCAAAATGCAACATGGGGTAATCAGTGGCTGTTTGGTGGAAAGTCTAGCAAGTGTCACATTGTATATTTAAATTACAACTAATATCTGCAACAAAGTCTATTTTAAATTTGAAATTTAAAGTAGTTTTGGTAGTTACATTTTCTGCAGGCTTTCCCTTTCACTAGACACTGGCTCCATTCATGTTGTCAGCTACATCTACTACATTCTTTTCTCGCTGTATTTTTTGCCTGTTTAGGTTTTCAATACTTCACACAGTTCGTTTGGGTTTTATCAATATTTTTTTTGTCTTTACTCTATTTCTGCTCTAACCTGTTTACCATTTCTAAGGCTTTATCAAGTTTCAAGTGAGCTGTAGATGCTCCACTATACCTTTTGTCTTTATAAATCTATCACTAATTTCTTCATTCTCATTAGTTAAGTCACAACCTTCAGCAAGTTCATATAATGCTCTTGCAAATGCTGTTACTGATTCTCTGGGGTCATGTGTTATCGAATGGAATTTAGCATTTCTGTATGTGGTTTTTCTTTGGAATGAAATGGACTTTAAATTTTACTCATGCCATTTTGAAATCATTCACATCTTCTTTGAAAAAGTAATTGATTTATATATATTTTCTGTTTCTACATTGTTTACATTACTCGAAATGTTATCCTCATCTTCATTGCCAGATTCACAACATTTTGGCCATTGTATGCTCTGGCCTTCTTCAGGTGATTGGAGTTTCAAACTGAACCCTTTATTTCATCCACCAGGGTAGATTGTTCTAGTTCCATGTGCCGTGCCTCTTCCGGATGTCTCAGTTATTTCCCTTTAACTCTCCAGATGGTTCACCACTGCTGTAGTCTGGTATTGAACTCACAACTCTTGGAGAGTTGAGTTAAAGGGAAATAACTGAAACATCTGGAAGAGGCATGGCATGTGGAACTAGAACAATCTACCCCAGTGGACAAAATAAAAGGTTCAGTTTGTAAATAATCATAATACCTCACCTCAGAGATATAGACAGATGTTTTCTGTTTCTCTACCCAAAGAGTAAATTAGGGTGCTGATTTGACAAAGACTTACTGATGAATATCGATGTATATTTTTTCTTTTTATCATTTCACCCCAAGCAGAACAAAGTCACTAGGATGCAAGAAGTTACTGAGTGTTATAGAATATGAGAAAAATTACTATTAAGGAGAGAGGACAATAAAAGAACAAAAATTAAGAAGATAACAATTGACATTGCATTTAAATTTTTGAAGATCATTGTTGACTGGGAAGCAAGAAGCCAGAAGAAAGTTCCAGCAAGCGAGAAGTGTTGAAAATTCCACTCTAGTCAGAAGAAGACTTACAGTCAGTTATCTACCCCTAGTTTCTTTGTTTTTATTGTCATTATGAAAGCAAACTGTTGTCCCTAATAAATAAGTCACTGTGTGTTAACACAGTAGAACATGTGCCTGTTTCCTTCTTGAATTTACCCTCCTGTCTGAAATATGAAGTTGAATATCTGCATTCACACAAAACAAAGTATGTCTGATGAGTAAATTTCTAACAAGAAAAGAGAAAAAACTGTTACTATAGAACTTAGTTACATTTCGTCATTTTAACTGTAAAATAATGAAACCTTTTCACCAATCTATTATTTTGCTTAAATTCACAAAGTCTTTTGGAAATATTAGCTTGAAATTAAAACTAAAATAAAAGCTTTAGAAAGATTTTTCAAATGTTAGGTATCACTTAAGTTATA
The DNA here is from genome assembly GCA_903632075.3 of Acanthosepion pharaonis. Taxonomy (NCBI): domain Eukaryota; kingdom Metazoa; phylum Mollusca; class Cephalopoda; order Sepiida; family Sepiidae; genus Acanthosepion; species Acanthosepion pharaonis. The sequence continues at coordinate 732,470 of CAHIKZ030000195.1, read as the reverse complement.
TCTCACCCAAGGAAGTAAACATGTTTGCAATTCAGTTGGATGAATATATGGAAGTTAATAGATTGCATGTTTGTGTGTATTTTAAGTGAATGTGTGTGTGTGTTCACATATGATAAACAAGATAGAAATACACAAAACTTGAGTTTCTACTAAAAACATTCATTCTTTTTATGGTGACTAGTGAAACAAAGTTCTTAATGTCTCTTAGGTATATCTATTCTCTTTCTGGCCCAGAATTTAGGGTAGGTAAGTACAAGTATTTTGTTCATGGTCAAGCTCAAGTCAGCCTTGTGCAGAGTTGGAACAACCAGAGGAAAGTTTCTACTTACTTTATTGTTGGAAGGTTTAAACATAGTTATGTGATGTCCATTTTCTTTTTCTTGGTCCAGAAGTTAGGGTAAGTTGGTACAAGCATCATTACTATGGTCACACTCAAGTCAGCCTTGCATTGAGTTGAGACCACCAAGGTGAAAGTTTAACCTACAACATAGGAGATTTTTGGAAGACATGTGCAAGTATCATGTGTCAGAAAGTGGGATGAGAGTTCAATCATCAGTGGACTGGGGGAACCTAACATTCCCCAATAGGGACATAATTTCCACGTGGTTCACATTTTGGAGAAAAGAGTGAAGCAGAAAATGTTTTAACAATGCCATCTAACAAGGTTTGGCAAAATCAAATGTGGTAATCATATTTCCCTTTACTCTTAGCATGAGAAAATGTATTTCTTTTTTATTATTATTCATTATTATTTTATTTCTCAATTTTTATTTAATTTTCCCACAAATCTACTACTGATATTATTGATAAACCCCCAACTTTTAGCATTCAGTTGTAGTGAGTGCAAAATAATAACTCTCTTTACCTACTCTCTACAAATCTGGAGGACTGAGGAAAATAATGGGACTGAATTTATGAGCCTATGTGAAATTCTCTTTGGACCAATGAAAACCTTGCCTTCACAGAGATTGGCCAGTGACCCGAAAAGGAGAGCAAAATAAATTTGCAAGCCCATGCGAAATTGCTTTTGGAGCAATGTAAACTTGGTCTTTACAGAAATTAGCCAGTAAACCAAGAAGAAAGAAAATAAAATAGTCTGTGAAATTCCTTTTGATATAAAATGAGGAGAAAGATTAAATCAATAAGAGAAGAGTATTTGAAGTCATGTGAAGTTTTCATTTCAGTTCCTCATGACCAACATTGAAGTTTTTGCCAGTGTAAAATTTCTCACTATTATCGGCCTTTATCCAAGCACGCATTACTTCAAAGAATTTTCTTTCGACAATTTAAGAAAGTTAAGTATTTCAAATTATCTTTCTTCATCTACTTTTGAATGTATGCAAACCATATGTCCCTTCTGTGAGCAACAAAATTCCTTACCTTTTGTTTTAAACATTTGTGAATGTTATTTTGTGTCAGATTATTTAATCTGTTGTATGAACATTTCGTCTTCATAACAATTTGTTAAAACTACGGACTTTAAAAATTTCTGATTCATTTTCCTGAGATACAAAGTTGTAAATAAATTCCTTATCTTGTTTTGTTAAAATTACCTGTGTCTTTCCATGTCATTACCTTCCTTCATTGATCCTCTTGGTATGGGTAAATTAAGTGTTCATTCTAACCCTGAAACCCCATAACACCATACAGTAACCATGGAGCAAACATATAAGCAACGATATGGCTTTGGAGAAAATGGAAACAAAAAAGAAACTTAACATCACGAAGAGACAGTTAAAATTTCTGGGGCTTGATATTCAGATGACAGATTGAGGGCAATAGGGACAGAGGGGAACTATGTGTAACATAACTGATGAGATTAAGTAAATAGATGGCAGAACAGGGTTTTAGGTGAAATAATGAAAAGACAAAATACAGGGTGTCCCAAAAAATTTGACTTCATTTTAAAAGCAATTATCTTGAAAACTACTAAATCTAGCTCAATGAAATTGAACAGTTTAGGTGTTGAACATCATAAGTTTATTATGGGACAGATTTCATAAGTGTTCAATATGTGCACTGCCTCTTGCCAAACATGCTGTAGCATGTCTAGGGTAACATTATCCAGTGCAAAATTGGTTCATCAATGCTAACAGGAAGGTGAGGACATAGACCAGTCCCTTCACATATCCCCATAAAAAGAAATCACATGGGGACAGGTCCGGTGACTGCGGCAGACATTTCATCAGAAAACTGTCTTCATCTCCATCATGCCCGATCCATCTCTCTGGCAGATTCTCATTGAGATAACAAAAATAAAACATTAAATATAAAATCTTGATCTGTTTCTGTACATTCTATGAAAATTTGTGGTGCAAATTTTATTTCAACAAGAACTGCCAAAATTATGAAATGATGTCAAATTTTTTTGGACACCCTATATATTGAGAACAGTAAAAGATAGGGAAGTGTGGAGGGCCATGATTATCTACGTCCTGAGAGCACATGGGGAATAAAGATTTGTTTGTAAAGAAGAAATCGTAGAACAATTCATAACAAATCTTAGGGCAACTCCAAACAACAACAAAGGGCCAAAATATTTTTGATTTGATTGATAATTTGTTTTGTCTTTGGATTCCTACATAAATATTTGTATGGATTGAGCACCATCTATACCCGGAAGTGCAGAAAGAAGATAAAAAAAACATCAAACTCGGATATCATATTAAATGTTAAATACAGTAGAATCCCTGACAACCAGACGAAGAAGGCCTTCCGGATATGAGGTTATAAAGTCCGGATATGAGGGGCTATATTTAGATTAAAATAAAAGAACTGAATTTATTTTCAATGTTTTAGAGTAAGCAAAATAAGCTAACAATGAGTGAAATATAGCAAAACTGATTTTAAGGAAAAAGAAATCCTTCCAGACATGCATGAGTCGAGAAATTGCTCGATAAGGTTGCATTTCAACTTTTCCCCCTCTAAGGAACCCTCATAAAATAGATATCAGATTGTGCGGAATTTCTTGCTTAATCCATTTTAAAAGAATGGTTTCCGTCGCTTGAGTAGGGAGAACGTGGCCTTCGACGATACGATACCTGGCGTTAGTGGATTTGTTGGATTTTTCATGCGGCCCGTAACTGGGGGATCACACATATTTCACTTCTTTTTAACTTTTTCCCAGTAAGTGAAATACCTTCCAAATTGGTATTAAAGGGGAAAAAGTTGAAATGCAACCTTATCGAGCAAACCGGTTTTCGCACACCGTAAACTGTCAAAGAGCACAGCAGCGACATGGTCATAAGTGTACTTTGCTCTTTCACTTTTTCTTTCTCTTCTTCCTGTCTTTCTAAAGTAAAATAAATTCATCTTTCACTTGGAGGAATGTGTGCTATATTCATTTACTTCGCTAAATATTTTAATCATTCAAACATTTTTTCTAAGTTTAAAAAGTGCAAAAGAGTTAAGCTTTTTTCAGAGAAAACAATTTCATTAATTCTTTTAAAATAAGAAATTTGAAAGTAATTGAAAAATGAAAAAGCAGCATTTTATTTAATTATAGATTATACATCAGATTATACAAACAAAGCTATTTGGCAGGTTACAAATTTGATCATGCATATAGCATCAACCTGAACTTTATTATTTTTTTATTATTAGATTAATGTGTCACTTGATATCAGTATTTAAAAAATAAAGTTATTAATATATATGTATATATATATAAAATATCATCAAGGATCTTTTTTTTTCCTTTTTTTTAAAATTCCAGTATAATTCACATTTTGTCCACATGCTTTTCCCATACACAGATAGTATAATTTTATTAATATGTTTCAGTTTTGTAGATAAGAGTAACTGAATTACAGAATTGTTTACTATCAGGATATTTCTGTTTTAAATAGAATTTTAAAAAATGGCATTAGTTTTACTAATGGCAAAATTGCAGAAATTTTTTATAATTATCTTTCTGGAAAAAGTGACAAAGGATATTTATACCTTAATGACATGCTTTGGAAGATGTTCAAGTCTGATTTGTTATTCAAAAAATTAAGCAAACAATACTTAATCTGAAAAAAAGAAAGTCCACCAAAATGCCAATGGTCTCTTTACTATTTCAAGTCTTTATTATTTTCTAAGTTGAATGTTGTCTGGAATAAGATGCTGGCAACTCTTCCAGAAAAATCCACATGATGAATTCTATCCTGTTGTGTTCATTGGATTTTTTTTTTCTTTTCTCTGTTTCAATCTCATTATTCAAAATTTTTTTGATGTTCCACATTGACTTGACTGACATTTTTATTTCTATAAGGGAATTGTGTAATAACTTTGGTCATGGTTAAAAGTGGAATTTCTAATTTGACATAAGCACATTTTACATTTGGATTGATCAGCTGTTTGCCTCCTTTTCAAAGCTTATGATTTCTCTGCAAACAAACATTAAAAAGTTGGTGTGTGATTATCTCCCTTGTATTTTTATTGCAAATTCAGTAATCATTAATGAATTTATCATTTTTACATGTCAATTTTGAGTAAGATATTGTTATCTATTTGCTTACATTCTCTCTCATATATTGAACAATTCATCTTAATAAAGCAGTTGTCCCAGTTATATGATATAACATATAAACTACTTAAATATATGCATTTTAATTAATGGTTGAAAGTACTTTGCTCCTCTCAAAGAGTGTTTGGTGGTATTAATAGTAAATTTGGTCTTGTACCAATTTACAAAGCTAAGCAAATTGTAGATATATAACTTGAATAGTAGAGTTTAAAAAAGAATGCCTTAAGATATTTTGCCATGTAGATTTACTTTGAAAGCAATTTTAACTTGAGTGATTTTAATATTTGTATAATTTTAAAATTGTGCATTACAATTTGGGGAATGTGATGTTAAAATTTATACAGATGCAAAATTTTAAAAATAAATTTTAACTGATGTTGATTTTAAGGAAATATATTCTGTTAATCATAATTCTTATCACCAAAAAGGAAAAGTAATAACAAAAATAGAATTCTTTTTTTTTCTTTTTTATTTTTTTCAAAGTTTTATTCAAATAATTCTATCAGTTTTTCTTTCTCTTTTTCTAAACTTGGAGGAATATGTGCTATATTCATTTACTTCAGTAAATATTTTAATCATTCAAACATATTTTTATAAGTTTAAAAAGTGCAAAAGAGTTAAGCTTTCTTCATGGAAAACAATTTCATTCTTTTAAAATAAGAAATTTGAAATTAATTGAAAAATGAAAAAGCAATATTTTATTTAATTATAGATTATACAAACAAAGCTATTTGGCAGGTTACAAATCTGATCATGCATATAGGATCATTTTATCTTTAGAAATAAGTGGTTCTATTCAGATATAACCATTTATTTTCTCATCATGGAACATTATTTTCCTTTAACTTTTAGAGTATACCAATTAATGAAACAGCCAGTTGGTTCAAATCCCAAATAATTATGTATTTTGTTTGAAATTGTATTTTCTTGGGCTAGTGAGACAAAAAGCAGGATAGCCAACATCAGAGTATTTTTGAGAAAGAAGATACATAACTGTTTTTCCATAACCACGATTCCTGTATTCAGGTTCAACATGCAACATTCCCATTCCACCATACATTTGCCCAATGGCATATGCGATAAGCCTTCCTTCAGAGTTAAAAAGGCACAGAGTGGGATATGACTCTATAAGCATTTTTATGTTTTTTAATTCATCCTCTTTGTTTTCAGAGCTGCTAAACTCCCAGTTGTTGAACACTGCTTCAGCTTGATCAGGGGTTAGACTAGATACAGTGACTTCTTCAGGGACTTTCCTGGTCAAAGAGAAAAAAAAATGAATTAAATTGAAATATAACAAATAATTATGAAAAAGATTAACACAAACTGCTGAATGTGTGAGTTTCTGAGGTACTATCATTAATGATACTTATTATAAAACCCAGGTTGTGTGTGTGTCGGTACATTTATATATTGGATCAGATTTCCTACATTTTTCAACCGATTTCAACAAAACTTCACAGGACTACGTAAAATTACCTTGCGGTGGTTCTGACAGCGCCCAAAATTAGAAAAACCCAATTGTTTTTGCATGAAATCAATTTGAAAACACAATTAAGTGACATTAATGAAAGGGGGACAACTCATATCGAGTTATACTTATTAATATCGAGTTATCGATTTATACTTATTATAAAACCCAGGTTGTGTGTGTGTATGTGTGTGTGTGTTCATTTATATATGGGATCGGATTTCCTACATTTTTCAACTGATTTCAACAAAACTTCACTTTTTTTTTTTTTTTTATTTGGCAGGTAGTGTTTCTTATTGTCTTGCACACTTTTTTCATCATTTTTGCATTCAGAATGCTTTAAAAATTCCATTTACAAGACAATTGTTTATAATAAAATTCTATTCAATCGGTAGACTCATAACGATTGAAAACAATGTTTGAGTTTGGGTTTCACCAATTTGTAAAAAAAAAACAACTAATTAAGACATGCGTGTCCGTCAACCTTAAACAATAATCTTTGTCAATTTTATTTTTCAGTCTTTATGATGGTCGATACTTGATCTATCTCTTACTGTTACATCCCCGGGCAATGCCGGGCTCTACTGCTAGTCATCTATACAACCACCCTACGTACATTTGATAATCCTATATTATAGAGTTTGGTTAGGTAAAAGAAGGCATGGTGGAGTAGTCAATAGCAGTTTCGACTGAGGAATCAGAGAGCCAAGTTCGATTTCCAGTCGAATCCATTACATTCACTTACATGCTAATACCCTTGGGAAAGGTATTAATCCTATTCTCTCTCCAGCTATGGTTAAATAGCAGTACAGACTGTCTTTTATAGCCTTGGATGGCAACTGGTCTAGGAGAAGGACAACTCTGAATTCAAAACCTGCAGAGGGTGGTTTGGGGACCTTGTGGCACGTAGTGCATAAGGTCACTGTATTCAGTCCTTCAAAAAGTGTGCTCGGTTATACACAAAGCCTTCACCACTATAATCAAATCATATATACTGGTGTATCATATCTGTCTGGCTGTTGGTTCCTAGGAACTTGTAGGCATTCTAAAAGCAAAGGAAATATTTGTTGCAGATTATTTCCACAACACAGAACAAATCACAATGCATGTAACCAGCCAGAAAAATAACTCACTCTCCGACGAATATGGTAGCCAAAATACATCATTTTTCGTCCCTAATTCGAGAACACCAACTGCTTTTATCGGCCAAGCATTTTTTCCATTTGTCGACAACTGGGAGAGGACGCTCAATTTTTGCATAACAAAATACTTTTACAGCGACTCCTGCGACAGACTTGTTTTTAATTTACATATTCTGTCTTCAGCATGTCATGCAGAATACGTGCCCATATTTTTGCTGAATAATTTTCTTTTTCGCCACATTTTTCATCGTAGGATATATGTGACACACTGTTGCTTGGTTTGACGAGGTAAGTTGCCATTTTCTTCACTATACAAATTTTCCATAAGATCATGAACGGGGAAATGAATGATAAAATTCAGCTGCAAAAGTTCAGAAGAAAGTTACTTCCAAGAAGATTTGAACTTTTGTCTTGTTTCTATAAATTTTATGTAGAAACAACTCCTAGATCTTTTCTTTTTATGTGCTGTGTCCCTTCTGGACATAGTTGATTATGGCTCTCCACTTCCCCCTATCCCTTGTACCTCTCAATAAGTTTCATTCCTCTGTCACCTCCCCCAGACCATGTTCTGTCATCCACTTGCTTAAGCCTGTCAGGTATGTCATGCATTGCTTTCCCTTGTCTCTCTTTCCCTCTATTCAACCTATGAATATCAGATTCTCCAAGCACTTCTTTCTCATTACATGTCCCAGAAATTTCATCTACCTCTTCCTGATGTTAAGTATAAGCTTCCTCCTTGTTTACATCCTCTCCAAAATCTTATTGTTGCTCACATGCTCAGTCCATGATATCCTTAGTATCCTTCTGTAGAACCATACCTCCATTGTCTCTAGTCTTCTCTTCATCTTTGAGGAGACTGTCCAACATTTGCTGTTGTAAAGGAGGACAGATGTCACGTAGCAGCTCAGTACTTTTTTCTTTGTTACCAAAGAAATCCTCCTCTCACAATACTCTGCCTAGCTTTTGGAATAAGTTCTTGGCCATCCCAATATGTCTTTGGATCTCAGTGTTGCACTTACCGTCCTCTATCAAAACACTTCCACACCTGCTTGATTTTAGTTTCCCTGACCTGCAGATCACATTTCAGGCTCGTCCTTTTACTGATGACCATGCCTTCTGCCTTCTTGTAGTTTATGCTTCGTCCCTTCTTCTCACTCTCCCTTGCTACCTTCTGTAGGAGGTTTTGTAATTTCTTTTCCGTGTCTGCTATCAGTACTGTATCATCTGCATATCTTATATTGTTAAGTTTATGTGTCATTTGTGGACTCATAGATCAGTGAATCTATTTTAATCTTATCACTTATTTGCTATTACTATACATTTATACACATTTGAATTGTATCAATTGTATAACTCTGAGCAGGTTGTTAGTTAAACCAATACATACTTTGGATTATATTGAACTTTATTCTATTTTCACTTCTTTTCGATATTTAAAAAATTCTTCATATCAAAATAATTGGCACAGAACAACAACAGTTTAGGTCAGAATTAAAAATCTGAAACTTCTTTCCTAAATCTGAAACTGTCTACTTAAGAAAACTAGACATGTTAACTATTCAAGCAATTTAACATTGACCTGTTCTAAAATATTCTTAGCATTTAAATAAATTTCTTTTGATTACATTAGGACAATTTAATGTTTGAAAATCATGAATACACAAAGAAATTTATAAATTCCAATGAATTTGACAATGTTTAATATTTTTATTTAAAAAACAGGACTGAAACTTTTGTTTTGTGATGAATGACTGGAAAGGACAAAAAAATCTGTTACATTTTATAATTTATTTAATCTCTGTTGGGTCATGTCTCCTCTTCATCTGTGAAGAAAATATCCAGTATTCACTCATATAAGATGATTGATATTACATCACATTTCAGTACTGTTTTCTTTTTAAGAAAATTTTCCTGTTTTTTAATATTTTGTTTTGCTTTTGGAAGGCATCTTATGCTTTCAAACATGCCTTCAGATTTTGGTATCACATTATCAGTCATCTGTTCAAATACTTTACAGATATTTAAATTTCTGTACTTGATTCTGACATCCCATTTGCTGGTGTATTTAGATATTCTAAAATTGCAAGAGGAGGATAGCTAATTTTTATTAGTATCTGTTTATATTTCTGAGATGAGGTATTATGTACACTATTTACATGTTTTTATTGGATGTCAGTTATCAGTTATCTCCCAGTAAGGACACATGGCACAGTGGATAAAGGCATTGGTTAGATCCAGTGACAGGATCCAAACAGTGTGAGTTCAATACCCAGTTAAGGCAGGGGAGAACTTTCAGAGGGGAATTAACAGAGGTTAATTAACAGAATTAATGTACATGTTTTATAGATAAAGAAAGCCGTTATTAATGTACATGTTTGATAGATAAAGAAAGCCGTTATTAATGTACATGTTTGATAGATAAAGAAAGCCGTTATTAATGTACATGTTTGATAGATAAAGAAAGCCGTTATTAATGTACATGTTTGATAGCATAAAGAAAGCCATTATTAATGTATATGTTTTAACTTCTGATCTGAACAATGCAGTTAATATTCAGACATATATTTCTGACATATCAGTTGATGAAATCTTCGTGCAGGACAAGAAGGCTGTCTCATTTGCTTCCCTCATTTGAGATAATTGTCAAAATAATCATGCTCCTACTGAAAGGGAAATGAAAGCCATTGTTTTTAGATTGCATCAATTCAGTGATTACTGTAATGGAAGATACATAGCAGAGGAGCCAGATATCAGGTTGATAGAATCAAAAGTCTTTGTTGCTTTCAATTTAGAAAATTGACCCTAATATTGTCTACAACAGAAACAGTGAAGTAATAATTGCAAATATTTTGTCACAAGCTCCAATGAAGGAACAATTTCAAATAAGCATTTGGACAGCCTTGTGGGTGATGAACTGTATTCCACCTTCAACTGTTTTCCCACAGACTATTGCTAGCCCCTCACTACACAATCACTATTTTCATGGGAGATGTTTAGCAAACTACATTCCTTGGTCTTAACAGTCCATACCTTCACATCTAGGACCCACCAGTTCACGTATACTGAGTCGATTAATCCTTGCTTCCTTCATATTCCATTGGTGAGGAGGAAGCTCCACTAAGACAGATTATTCTCCAGATTTGTTACATTGTGAAATGAACTCTTGAGATGATGCTTCCCCAATCACTACAATCTTAATATCTTCAAGTTGAGGCTAAACTGTTATACAACTATCCTGCATATCCTCATAATATGTACCTTTTGTTCTCTCTTTGGGTGCTCATTTAGCAACCCTCTACCTTGAGTGGTTCTTGAGCCTTGTATTGGATGAACAATAGTAAAAAAAAAAATCTGCTGTAATATGTGCAAACTAAAGACGATTTAGTTTACACGACAAGAGATGAAGTTTTTTTGTAGGATTATGTTGATTAAAAGAAGGAATTCCAAGGAACAATAAAAATCCAAATCCATGATTGAGTTTATTGATTAAGTATCATAAAAAGGTGGACTAATGTTATATAAAAAAAATCACATGTTTATGCCTGCTTCAAATGAGGCATGAGCTAAAAATGAAAGCATATAAGAGCCATTTTACTGTTGTATTGATAACAACATGTGACATGTCATATAGATGATATATATTTGACTTGGAATGAGACCAGAAATATGTATGAATTGTGAGTTATTCAATAACCACAAACAAAAAATTGTAAAGAAATGTTGATTTCAAAACCTGAGGCTCACTCTCTTTCTCTTATGTACAATGTCCTTTCTGGACATCCATAATCATAGCTCTCCATAACGCCCTGTCTGCTGTTGCTCTAAGTAATCTTTGACTCTTTTCCACCAAAATTTGTTCTTGTCATTTATTCATTCATTCATGCAAACTTGTTAAGTAGATAATCCACCATTTTCCCCTTTTCTCATCTTCAGTATGTCCTGTGAATGTTAAATTTTCCGAGCTCTGTTTCCTTGTGATGTGGTCCCCAAAATTTTAGCCATCTCTTTTTAATTCTAAGTAGTAGTTTCCTTGTAATTTCTATTTTTCTCAAAACTTCCTTGTAGCTCACGTGTTCTTTCCATGGTATTTTTAGTATTTCTCAGTAGAACCACATCTCTGTTGCTTTAAAACTCAACATCTGAGAGATTATTCAACATTCTCTGCTATATAGGAGATTAGAAATTACAATATTTCACTGGATTTCTCTTCAGTTACATAGTTATTTACCCATGAACAGGATTCTCAATATTGGCATCTGATCATTTTGTATAAATCATGCTTGAATTATTTTTCTAAAGCAAATGGAATTCTTTTCATTGGAGTTTGCTCTGGAACTGCATCTTCAGTCAGCTTCCCACTGAATTCAGAAAGTCTTTCCTTAAAATCATACAGAAATTCTAACAAAAACTTTGAAACTGATTCATCTTCAGTTTGTAAACATACAATGGGAGTGCCATCTAGTAATAACTTTATCCTAATTCCTTGCATTCCAGTCAAAATTTTTCAGTCGTTATTTGAAATCTTGTACATTCTGAATTCAATGAAAACTACTTTGAATTCTGAATATCAGAGTCACTTCCAAGCAAAATGAAAATCAAATCAACTTGATGTTGTTTTCCTTCTTTTTTTTTAGTTTGATCTCAAACTTTTTGGACCTACATTTCATGATGCAAAAGAAAAAAAATACATGCCTGTGCCATATTTAATAGTTTTGTACTTCTTGCTTATAGCAACAACAATGTTTGTGCATACATGAACAATGAGGGTCACTTACAATTGCAAAACACATAGATAGCAGGGATTAATATGTGGTTACTCCTAATTGTTATTAGTAGTATTGAATTGAACAAATTCTAATATGTACAAATATGTGTTTGAATACTATTAATGAACTGTATTTAAAAACCAAGTTTACTATTACTATTAATGAACTGATTTACATTTTACATTGTTTTCACAGTATTGGTTATTTGAAAAAAAATGATTACTGAGCCAGTATTTCATTCTCTTGGAGTTTTTTTTTAAAGTAACTTTGGTGCATGACTGCTTGAATAATGTATTTAAAAGCCAAGTCCAAGATATTAAATGCTTTTTCACCGAAAATATGTCCTTGTATGACCTAGATTTAAATTGTAGTTTTAAAGTTATCAAAGTTCATGGTGCTGGACATCAGCTACGAACATAACTTATTACAAAAAGCATGTTTGCCTTTCATGCTACATATTAATTTTGTTTATTTGCTCCAAACCAGAGATTGTCTCTGATAATTTAAGCATAATCATCTTTCACTTAAGAGATACTATTGTTTTAAGTTAAATTGAAGTAAAGAAAGAAAACAAGACGATATGACTTACCAAGGTTTACTTTTCATTCTGTTCAAAGCATGTAGCTGGAATGTATAGTTTGGAAATGTCAAAGCGCATCCATATATCTCGGCAAACTCTTGTAGAATAGCCTTAAATTTTATTGGGCAAGCTTGAAAAGAAAATATTCTTGTATAAGAAGATAAATATAAACTGAAATATTGTTTTGTATTTTGCATGAAACTATCTTCTTTTTGAAGAATTTAATTGTAGGAAACTTTATACAGTGAAGTTAGTATAAATGAAATGATTCATAAAAATAATAAAAAGAAAAGATTCAAAAATAAAAAATGATAATGATTTTTTTGAATAATATTTACTTATCAGCCAATAATTTTTAGTTATTAATTCAATATAAAATATGAAAGATTTTAAATGGATATAATTCAGGAGAATAGAAAAATAATTTTAAAGTTTTTGTCTGGAAGATGAAGACACAAGATTCTCCTTAACAAATTTATTCATTGCCTTGTCAAGACTGTTTTAAAAATCTGATATCATTGTGGGACGTCATAATTGATTTTGAAAATGATTACTTTGATTTTATTTCCTTTGTTTCTGAAAACTGATATACTGTAGTGTAGTGTTACTGCCTCATGAGTAATAGTTGTGGCTATTTATAGTCTTTGTGACTTCATATGTAAATGAGTCACCTCATCTCCATGTACTGAAATGGTTTTATCTCTTTATTTTATCTGGTACTTCTTCTGGGACCTTTTCTCTCTTTACCATCCTCCTCCTCTCTAAAAGATTGTCTAGATATGGGAGATCTTGATCTTCTTTTTCCATAGGAGTGTTCTTCCAATGATTGTCCTTGTTCATCTTCAAAGTCTATATTACTCTCGATTTCACTTTCTAGTTTGTCTTGCCTTGACATGACACTTTTGCCTTCATTACTTTCAGGCTCACTATACATTTCTTCATTGCTGTGCTAATATCCCATTTTCATTTTTATCTAGTATCATAGTATTCTGTCCACTTTGCATTATGAATCTTGCCTCTTGTAGATTAGATTCAGTATTCTTTTGATACCACAGTTTTTTATTGGTGACATAAGACATGATCAATCAGGCTCTAATGGTTGAACTTCTTTTGGTGGAGACCTGTATTACTTCTGGCCAACCTGAATATGTATCTACTGGTATCAGTAATAATCCCACTCCATTAACATGGGCTTAGTCCATGTGTCCTCTGTCCCATGGTTGGGACTCTTTAGGCCATGTATATGTTTTTGTCTGTCTAAATTTTCTTATTTCATTTCACATTTTACACCTTTTTATGTATTTTTCTACATCAGCAGAATAGCCTGGCCACCATGCCTCTAGCCTTAATCCCTTTTGCATAAACTGCAATGAACATCGTCATGTATACATTTTATTATTTTGCTCCTTTGCATTGCTGGTGGAAACAATACATCTCCATTACAAATTACACCCTTTTCTACAGTTAACTTGTGTTTAACCCCTTTAAAACACATTTCTGCCTGTGAACAATTATTCCACTTATTATTTTTTATCCTGAACAATATAATGTTCAATATGGGATCTAGCTTTGTATCCTCGGTTAATTTGTTTATTGACAAAATATCAGTTTTGAGCCAGTGTAAAAAGTATCTTCAAATTTTTCCTCTTCTTTCTCACTTTCAAAAGTAATAAATCTCAAACTTGACATGTCTGCCTATGGAATGGTATTGCCTTTCATGTACTCAATATCAAAACCAAATGCCATTAATATTATAGCCCATCTTAGAATTCTAGAAGACATTACCTTAGAAAGTTCCTTCCTAAGATTAAATAAGAATTCTAAAAGTCTATGCTTGGAACTTAGTAGAAATTTCTTTCCAATCAAAAACTGACAAGCTCTATTTGTCATCCATATTATGGCCAACACTTCTTTCTGAATATTTGAGTAGTTCAATTTGGTTTTTGACAATTTTCTCAAAAGATACATAATAGGATGATCATCCTGAGCTAATATTCCCAAAATTGAGTGTTCACTTGTGCTAGTTTTTACTACTATTTCCTTTCTAAGGTCAAATATTTTTACTACTGGCTTCTTTGCCAGAACAGCTTTTAAATTTTCAAATGCCACATTCTTTTTTTTTTTTTAAGCAGCAAAAGGTTCTGTCAATTCGAAGTATCACTCTACTTATAGTCTGTAGAAATTTACAAGTCCTAAGAAAGATTCCAATTCGTTTTTGTTCTTAGGCATTTCAACTTTTAATACTTTGTCAATTAACAATTGGTCTGATGATATGCCTTTCTTAGATATGGAATATCCCCAAAATAATATTTTTTAGTGTTAGGCACACATTTTTTTTTTTTTTTTTAATTGTTCATCCTGCATTTTTTTAACTTATTCAAAACCATGCTGGTTTTTCATTTTAGTTCTTTGTCATTAATAGCACCAACACAAAAATCTGAAAGCAGTTTAAGATTATCTTTTAAAAACATATGTTGGTTTTATTCATCCTGGTAGAATATTGTATTTTTTATATCACTACCAATAACTTACTCTTAAAGCCCTTTGAAAAAATTGCACTTGCAGTTTTAATTCCATACAGCATTCTTTTCCATCTTAATAAGTCTATTGGCGTGTTTATTGTAATGATTTCTATAAAATTTTCATCAATAGGAATTTGATGGTATGCCAACTTTAGATCAATTTTAGAGAATGTTTTCTTTCTTGCAAGGAAGTTCAAAGCTTATTCTACATTGGGGATAGGATATAAGTCTGCAAATATTTTGTTGTCTATACCTATTTTATAGTCACCACAAATGTGCAGATCCTCATCCTTCTTTCTTAAAATTACTAACAAGGAGGCCCATTTGCTCCCTCTTGACTTGAACAAGTTCCGTCAAGTGGGAGCAAATGGGCTAGTATCCTAAGCCACACCTGCGCATATTCATAAATATCTAGTGATAATTGTTTGCTGGGTTCTTTAGATATCGGTGATGCCATTATAGTGTAGTGTTACTGAGTCATGGGTAGTAGTATACACTCAACTGCCTCATGGGTAATAGCTGTAGCTATTTATAGTCTTTGTGACTTCCTTTGTAAATGAGTCACCTCAGAGACTGTGGGAAGATGTTTTATTTTTCCAATGTAATTTTGTGTGTTAAATATAAAAAAATATATATTCTGAAAAAAAATCTGTTATCTAAACTTAGTCATTTCCTAGCACTAAGTAATAAAATTAAGTAATAAAAAGATTTTCTACGGCATGAATTAAACCTTACAGATTTACAATATATACTGAATATATTAAAACAAAACTGATATAGGCTATTTTTTTTTTTTTTTAAACATTACGCCCCGAGCAAGGCGTGAAGCCACTAGGATGCAGGGGGTTGCAGAGGATTTGGAGCGAGAGCAGATAGGAGTGATAGAAGAAAGGATGAGGAGAAGGATAGTGGGTAGATCAAGGTAACTGGAGGTGTCGATTGACATTACATTTGAATAGTTGGAGATTATAGCTTTCAGGGAAACAGTAATTGGGAAGGATGTTCCACAGGCGAGAGGTGCGAGGTATGAAGCTATTGGAGTAGAAAAGACGGCTACATTTAAAAATTTCTATAGTGTAAGGGTGGGAGCGCGATGCCAGCCTCATAGGGCGCTTGAATTCATGGAGTCTGGGAACCAGTGAAAGCAGCTCATCGGAGCAATTACCATGAAAGTATTTGTAGAAAAGACAGAGGTGACGATGCGTCTGTAAGAGAGTGACTGCAGACGAGACGTCAGATCAGGGCCAATTAGATTACATATCCGTCTCTGGATCTTGTCAAGAACTCAGAGGTAAGCAGAAGGTGCCCCAGACCATATATGGCAGAAATACTCCATGCAAGGGCGAATGGTTGTTTTGTATATTTGAAGTATCAATTCAGGGGAGAAAAATTTCCTGGCACGGCATAGAGAGCCAAACTTTCCTCACGGTGGAAGAAGCAATTGACTCAATGTATTTGTTCCATCTCAGGTCAGCAGTCAACGTGAGACCAAGCAGACGCAGGGAGTTGCTCTCAGGAAGTTGACTCAGACATTTTAATGGGGGGGCAGGGAAGGATCTCTATGGTGGTTAATGGAGAGTAGTTTAGTTTTTGAGGCGTTAAAGTTGACCAGCCAATTCTTGCCCCAGTTAACAACCGATTGCAATTAAAAGTGAGTTAATGTCTAAAAATCTATGATGATTCACTATCTAAGACAAAAACCAAAGAGCAATACATTTGCTGGAAAATAGTAATAAAACCACCAACATATGTTTTTAAAAGAAAATCTTAATGTTAAGACTGCTTTCATATTTAAAAATAATAAAAATAACTGCTTCAAATGGAAAAAAAAATAACATGTAGAAATTCTGAAACAGTTTTTTTATGGATTTTCAATATTTTTAAAGTTTCATTCTTCTTTGTTATACTTTACCTATAAATATTACGTGACCCCATAAAATAAGATTTGGTGTCTTCAACAATTCTTTTAGTTTTTCTTCATCTGAAGAGAAGATGTAACAGAGTTGGTGAATATATTTCTAAAAGAAAAGAAAAAGAAATTTTCAATTGGAATTATTAATATTAATGTACAAAAATTGATTTGGTCAAGGTATATACGATCTCTTGCATATTCATTCCACTTTGAACTTTTCCACAATTTTTAACATTACAACTACAAATTTAAATATATTTCATTGGTGTTTTGTATAATGAACTGATCCAAAAATAGTGCATCATTATGAAGTGGGGAAAGTATTACAAGGTTTTCAAAATTATATACAAATCACTCCATGATTTACTGTGAGACCCTTAAGTAAAAACAACTGCTTTCAGAAATCCTGTAATTAGTAAATAGTTCACCTGATTATGAAGATTTCAACTTTTCTTTGAAGGCTGCTTCAGGATTGTTAGGAAATATTACCAAACAAACAACATTATGAAGACCATAAAGATCATGGATAAAGTTGTGGTGAAGTATAAAACTGGTTTAGGTTATAAAAAAAATACCTCATGTTTTGAACATTTCACCAAGCACTATTAAATCCATCATCTGAAAATGTAGTGTATAGCACAACTACAAACCTACCAAGAAAAAGCCGTTCATCTAGACCAATATGCCAGGATAGCATTAATCAGAAAAGCAACCAAGGTGTCCATGGTAACTCTGGAGGAACTGCAAAGATCCACAGCTCAGGTGGGAGACTCTGTCTGCAGGTCAATTATTAGTCACACACTCTACAAATCTGGTCTTTATGGAAAAGTGGCAATAAGTCCCATTTGCAGTTTGCCATAAGCGAGATACAGTAAACAATGTGCTTTGGTCATACGAGACCAAAATTGAACATTTTGGCCTTAATGCAAAATGCTATGTGTAGTAGAAATCTAACACTGCACATTGCCCTGAGCACACCATCCTCACTATGAAACATTTTAATGACAGCATCATTCTATGGGAAATCTTTTCTTCAATAGGGTCAAGGAAGCTGTTCACAGTTGACAGGAGTTGAGTTACAGAAATGTTGACTGTAAGCTTCTGGTTACTCCTACAGAACTAGTCAGGAATAAGGATATTCCTATTTTTGTGCCTATTAACATATGGAAAACTGGCATCATACAAGCATTAGATTCCGAGAAATGGATACAAATGTTCAAAATTGATGGGTGTATGAATAATTTTGTCGTTGACTGTATATTCTTATCAACAAATTTACAGTCCTCTTCACTTTCCCTCCTCTCCACACTATCTCACTCTCTCCCTCAGTTCTCCTCTCTTTCAAAGATTCATCTGACACAAAGGATGACCAGTCAGGTTGCTATTCCAAAATATTAACGCAGCTAGCAGTGGACAAATATTTCTTAAATTAATCAAAAATAAAACAATGCAACATAATTACTAGTGTAACATGCACATTAAAACAGGAACAAATAATAGTAATAATAATAATACTAATTTAATGATAATAATTCTAATATACTACTCAAAACAGGAAAAAAAGGATGGCTTCTGTTTTACCATGTCTACCACTAATGTGTTAACAGTCATCTCTGAAGTTACCTATTAAGATTTAGATAAGAATGGAGAAGCTTGGGTGGTGTCTCTAGATATCTCAAGGGTGTTCCACAGGGTTTGAAATGCTGGCCTTCTATGCAAGCTCAATGGCTACTGCATCACGGGGCATATATTTGGATTAATTTAACCATTAATCCAACCATTTCTAGCCAATTGAATAATGAAGGTTGTATTGAATGAACATGCTTCCAGATCATTTCATACTAACACAGAGGTACCCCAGGGCTTTATTCTTGGATGTACACTGTTTCTGATCTTCTTTAATGATCTCCCTGAGTTCTTAACTATGTATTTATGCAGATGACATGACCATTTCCTCCTGCTTAAATAAGATTGTATTTTGAAATTAGAATACTTACTTCATCTGGTAAAAGTTTTATGAGTAGAACTGTGGTGAATTCTGGCCAAGAATCAACCCATACTTGAAGATCTTGAGCTTTGAAATGAAACTCTATAATAAGAGAACTTCGAACCTGCAAAAGAACAAGTTTCACTGACTGAAAGAAATTTGATATCAATCAATAGATAAGAGGTTTATGAAAATCATTGAGGATAAACTACACTAAAATTATGAATTAAAATAAAATTTAAAAAAAATGGAAATTAATAATAAATATAAAAAGCTAACATACCAGCATACACAGCATTTTAAAACTGTTGTCTATTTCTCTCTGAGTAGTAGCAATCGTAGCACAGTTCTCCACGTTACATTTAGCAAACAGGTTCGCTGACAACTGCCCTTTGTTCACCCTCTGCTCTCTATTTATGTTGTCATTCTCATTTGCATATGATACTACACCTCCCTGAACCGAAAAGGCCGGACACCCTTGTTTCTTCTACTACTATTTATGATTACTTTCGTACTGTACTCTCCTTCCTCTTTTCTTTCTTTTCTTTTTCTTAATGGTGAACTTGGTCTTCATTTTCTTCTTCATTCTCATCTGTCTTTTCACTCTCACTATCTTCCATTTCCTGCTCTGTTCCATTTTTGTGACTTTCTGTCTCTTCTTGCTCTTGCTCTTCCATTTCCACATCATCCAATTCATTTCTGCTTTTGAATTGATCCGCATGTGCTATTATATTTTGTCCCTTTTTCTCTAGTATAGCCGTGTTGTGTCCTTTTTGTATCAGGAAATTTACTTGTTCTGGCTCAGCCTCCTTATTCTTTCTATACCATACCTTTTCTTTTATTGAAAGGGCTCTGATTTGTCTGCCTATTAATGCTGAAGAGCTCAGCTTTCTTCTTGCATGTGGAATGGATCTATAACTGAGAAGCACTTTCGGTAAATACACTTCTAGACTTTTAGTAAGTGCTGAGAATGCTTTTAACCCCATTTTTATTGTTTGTACCATTCTTTCCGCAATGCCATTAGATTGTGGATGATACAGTGTTGTATTGTATGGGATACATCCTATCTGTTTCAACCATGTACATAAATTCTCATCACAAAATTCAGGTGCATTGTCAGTGACTAGTGTCTGGGGTACTCCATTCCTTGAGAATATCATCCTTAGTACTTGTTTCATTGTGGTGGTTTTTCTGTCTTTTACTCTGACAACCTCTGGCCATCCTGAATATGACTCCACTCATACTAAGAACAATCCCCTATCTTTGATATGTGCGTGATCCATGTGGACCCTAACCCATGGCTCTGCTTCCTTGGGCCATGAGTGAATTTTTTTCCTTGAAATTTTTTATTTCAGCACATTTTCAGCATCTTTTAATCTACTCCTCTACATCTTTTGTATACCCTGGCCACCAGGCTTGTAACTTTAGTCTTTTTTGCATCGCTATTATGCCACAATGCACGTCATCATGCACTCCTTTTAATATGTCTCTTCTCAGTGTTTGTAGAGTTACAATTATATCTCCATTGCATATTATACCATTTTCTACTGTCAGTTTGTGCTTCATTTTTTTAAAGGGCTACCTGCCATCGAACAATTGCTCCATACATTATTTCTTATTCTCTCCACTATTCTGCTTACTATAGGTCTTGCTCTATTTTGAGTCTATTTAGAGGAAGAACGTCTGTTTCAACCTAGTGTATTATTTTGTCTTCTGCCTTTTTCTGTTTTTCTTCAGTTTCATTCTTGAAATGCAATCTTGATAATGCATCTACGTGAGGGATAGTGTTCCCTTTAACATATATTATGTCAAAATTGAATGCCATGATCTTTATCACTCACCTCAAAATCCTTGACGATGTTACTTTTGGCAATTCTTTCCTTGGGTTAAATATAAATTCCAATGGTTTGTGGTCTAATTTTAATAAGAATTTCTTTCCTACCAAAAACTTTTGTGCCCTTTCCATGCTCTACATAATCACCAATGCTTCTTTTTTAATATTTGAGTAGTTAATCTCAGCTGGCATTAACCTTCTTGATATGTACATGATTGGGTGTTCTTTTTGTGATACGATAGCAGCAATCACCTTTTCACTTGCATCTGTTGTTAATGTTACTTCTTTTTGTGGATTAAAAACTTTTATTATTGGGGCTCTTCAGTATTTTCTTTACTGTTTCAAAAGTGATAGTTTGCTCTTGTGTCCAGTTAAATTCACTATTTTTGTTGCATAATTTTGCAAATGGCTCTATTACATTGCTGTATCTTAGAATATATTTACTATAAAAATTTATCAGCCCCAAAAAGGATATTAACTCCTTTTTATTTGTTGGAGAAACTATTTCTTTTATTTTCTTTGTTAATCTCTCATCAGATGATATCCTAAATATGATATCTTCTTGCAGTCAAAACTACATTTGTCTTTGTTTATAGTCATGCCTGCCTTGTTCAATCTCACTAAAATTTGCTCTGTTTTATATTTCAATTCTTCTCTAGTTCTTGCCCCTACACATATCGTCCTGTAAAATTATCATATTTTTTATTTTTCCTAATAAGACTCTTTCAATCGCTTTTTGAAAAACATGACTCGACATTTTTACCCCAAATGGTAGACACGTCCACCCTAGCAAGCCTATAGGGGTGTTTATCGTAGTTACTTCCTTGAATTTTTCATCAATTTCTATTTGGTTTCATGCTGCCTTGAGATCAATTTTTGCAAAGTGTTCCATTTTTGCTAACTCATGGCTCACAGTTTCAATATTTGGCAACGGAAAAGAATCAAAACATATCTAGTGATTTACCCCTATTTTGTAATCACCACAAATCCTTAAATCTCCGTCAGGTTTCTTTATCGCTACTATTGGTGATACCCAATTGCTACCACCTTGAGCCACTCATGCTTTGTTATATCATTTTGTTTAACTTGGCCACTATCAAAGGTAGGATATGAATTGGAACTTTTCTTGATTCTATATATTTTGGGTGATAATTCTCTTTTAGTTCTCTTTTATAGCCTTTAACACTCCAATTTCATTTTGTGCTTCCATGGAATTGATTAATTTTGCCGTATCCACTTTTAACACATCAATTCCTAGTAATCCATGATATTTTTTGCATTCTACCACAGTAATGGGAATTATTTCAAAATGCGTATCCATTTTAAAATTGCCTTGAAATGTACCCATTATTTTTATAGTTGTTCCATCAAATTGCTTCAACTGGATGTTGTTTTTTTTTTTTTAATTTAAGCCGTCCCAATTTGACCCCAACATTTTTTGGAATCAGCGTGACTTCACTGCCCATATAAACTTGCATGTTAAATATTTGGCCATTTATTTTTTCTCTCCTTTTTTGCATATTCACTGTAAATATTTCAGCCTCTTCTTCAGAAGGGGTTGGTACTTTTTGTATTCTTTCTATTTTCTTTTCGTATTTGCATACGTTCTGAAAATGATCTCTTTTTTACAATTTGAGCATACTTTTCCTAATGCAGGACATTTGTACTTGTCTCTCTCGTGATTTTTCTCACAGTATCTATATTTCATCATAGACATGGTCGTGCTCGTCCTGTGTGCCTTGAATTCTTCTTTCAGTTGATTAAATTCCTCAATCAACTCTAACTGTTGTAAAAATTCAACGCTAGCCTCCAAACCCATGTTACAACTTCCAGTATTTCTCATTTGTGGTTCTGGTCTTGCAAACCTTCAATTATTCTGAGAAGAATTAATTCATCTTCTATGATCATTTTCCAAGTTCCCAACTTTTCAAACTCACAGTACTTAACACATTCTTTTAATCTATGTAAGTATTGTATAATGGACTCATTTGGTGCTTGTCTTGATCTCTAAAAACTTGGTTCTTTCAGCAATGACCAATCTTTTCATTGGTCTTATGTTCTTTTTTATAACTTTGACAATTTCTTCAAATGTTATTTGTTCTAATTCGCTTGGGTAACACATTGTCGAAAATTTCTTCACAGCTTCACACCCAGCAGTAGAAAGAAATAAATCTGTTATCTCGTTTTCTCCTCCTTTGGTCTTGTAATCTCTCAATTTTTTTACTCTTGCAAATGCTGCAAATGTTCTGATTCAGGTGTCTATGTGTTTGGGATCTTCCAGCGCATTCAAGCATCCTATCGGCAACACCATTGTTATTTTGTCTATTTCTCTCTGAGTAGTATCAATCGTAGCACAGTTCTCCACATTAAATTTAGCAAACAGGTTCAGTGACACCTGCTCTTTGTTCACCCTCTGCTCTATATTTATGTTGTCATTCTCATTTGTATATGATACTACAAAATCTTTGTTTGACTCCTCCAACATCTTTCATTAAAAATAAGTGACAAGATACTTCTGTTGAGTTTTTATTGTTTTTCTTGTATGCAAACAAGAGACTTCTTTTTTTGGACTCAATCATTACACACACTATGTGTAAAAATTATTCAAGTGATTGTTTTTTTCTGAGCACTTTTGGCTAATCTATTGACCATTTTCAAAGATTTTGGTTGTAAATCAGGATTTCTCAACCTGAGCGATATTGCCCACCAGTTGGAAAACTGAATAGAAAATAGTGGGTGACTGGAAATTTTGCTGGGTGATTAGGGTTTTGAATACTAAAAAGGTCTTTTAAAATATGCTACCAGAAAAAAAAATATTCAAAGGAGATATGCAAAGAAAGTGTATAAAAAAAATGGGGCTAAATGGTGAATAATTGGGACATATTCCTAGATAAGATATAAATGACCCTCTCCCTACTTTAGTATTATCTGTATTTTGATAAGGGTCATTGTCATTCAGATAGCTCTTCAGATAAAATACAAATTTTTTTAGATATAATTCAGATAAGGGAAAACCAAGAAAAACAAAAAATATTTGCTGAATAGTGTATATTTTTTAATTTTATAATTATGAATAAAAGTCATTTCATTTCTTTCAACACTAACCCTACCCATGAAACTAAATTTTATATATATATAGTTTTCAATGGTTAAGCTTGCTTTTGTTTGTTCTTTAATCTGGTAGCAGCAGCTGTCACATAAGTCAGCATTATTTGTTAACTCCTCTGTTGTAAATGGTGTGTAAGTATTATAGTAAAAGTTGCATAAGTTGCTGAAAAAAATCAACATCAACTACAATATGGACAGAATTAAAAATATGTCTATCTTTCAGCAACTTACACACCATTTATAACAGCACAACCAAAATCTTTGATAATTGCTAATAGATTAGCTGATAGCACTTAGAATGAACATTTGGACAATTTTTTTTAATGAAACATATGCGAGAGAGATTGCTGCCAAACTTCATAACTCCGGCAGCATACAAATTTACCTTGTACCCAAACCAACCTGTACAACAAACTGGAGATGCTCTGCATCAAAGAAATTGGTGGGGGGCGCTTTTCATACACATCTTTCATGGTTTTGAAGTTGAAGAGATCATCAAAATTTTAGTCATTGTTGTTGGACTTTTTTTTTATAGGATATCCAGGTCATCTCAGCAAATATCTTCTCTTGTATTATATTTTTTCTGAATTTTATTCTCATTGATGATCTCACTACTTTGTTGATAAATCCCAATGTCTTTTGGATAGAATAGTTGTTGTCATTGATGTTGTCAAAATGGAAGGCGGAAAGAGTGATTGTGGAGGAGGAAGGGTATAATCTGAAGGGGAAAGAATTTGATAGTTTCTGTCTGTAAATTTCTTGGTAAGATTACTTTTATGTTGGAAGTAATTGTCTTCAGGGGAAAGACAGTAATGGAGGAGGCAGTCACCTCTACTGATCTATCTTTTTGGATGTCCAATATTTTTTCAGTCTCATAAGCTTTCCCCTTTTCGATATCTCGGACTCCCACAGCTTTACACTCAGTAGACATCCTGTCAAGGATTTTGTGTGCCATCAAAATATGTCTCTAAGACTTACTGTCTGGACATTGCTATTTTCTCATTATCTGCCATGCCCCCTTGAATGATTAAACTACAGTCATTTTTTGTTGGCTCTGAAGAAATTTCAGGAATGGGAGACATGGAGGTATAGTTCAATATCCAGACAAATTTTCCAGCCAGTGTTAGTGGGTGAGACTACTATGGCCTCCTTTTTTATGGTCAAGGTGGGTGGCAAGGCATTGCAATGCTTAATGGTCTGCCTTTCTGTGGGAATCATTTTCTCCAAGCAAGAAGCAAAGAAATGACCAATCTCTCTGAAAAACCAAAATGTTTGGCATCAAAGGCCAGAGACAATAACTAGCAACTTCTGGCCTTTGATGTTCGGGTAAGTGGGACAATATTGGAGACTTTCTTTTTTATTGTTAGGTCAAAATACCTTTCTTCTCACATCCGGCTGCAACTCTCAACCACAATTTCCCCAAATTATAAAAGGAACACAGCCAAAGTTAGAAACATTAAAGATTACTACTGTAGTCCACAGTTGATATTATAATCAAATATGTCAGAGGCTAAACTTTCTGATGGTAGCAGCAGAATATCCCTCACTGTTGAAAAACGGCATCTTTTGTGTGTTTTGGAAGACTATAAATCTGAAAAATCTGATGTTTTCATGAAAAAAATGAAGTATTTTAAAATCTTTAAAAAAAATTAAGTAAAATACTGTAAACCTAAAATAAAAGTTGTTTATTTTGCATTTTAAATTTTTTTTCAGTTCATGGCATTAATTCACTCTGAGTGGATGGATTTCAGAAAAAAAATTGAATTGATTTATATTTTTTAGAGATTTTACAATAAAAATGATATTCATTGAGATATAAAATTTTTAAAAAATGGGTGTGTTTATTTTATAAAATAAGTTTTTTTTCCACTAACTCTTTTGTGAAATTGTATACAATAATGATTATTGGTGTATAAAGTAAAATGGAGATGCCAAGTTCAAATACTGAATGTGTTTGTTAGATTTGCTTTACATTACTGCCCTTTGTTACCAGCCAATGTGAAGGAAGAATACCTGAAAATTTAAAACTGTGAAGAAGGCAACAGGAAACAGTTACCCTACATTTTCTAAGAACTTATAAACAGAAGGAAAGTATATAATACCATAACAGCCTACATCCCGAAAGAATCATCAAATCCATTGTTTGGTATTTGGTAAATATTTCAAATATGAGTCCCTATTTGGCAATGCATTTGCAATTATCACTGAAATTTGCTTTTATGTGTAATTTCTGAAAAAATAAGGCAACGACCTTTCGAAAAAAATTAAATATAAAACATAAAATAAAAAAACAACATAAAAACACATTTTAAATAAAAAGTTAAATTTTAGTTTTATTTATAAGACAGTAAGATAATAGCCTCAGGTTAATCCATATTAAAGAAAAATAAATACCTGTATGTAAATAAGTTTTAAAGTCTTTAGATATTTTGAAAAAATTGACACGTTCACTTATCAAACAGCCATAGATGAAAAATGTAAACATATTTAACAATATCTTAAAAATTCAGTATTTGTTATAGAGGTGTGTTTCATTGTCAATTAATTAATGACTAATTTGTACTGAGTGCGAGATAACAACTCCCTTCATCTACTCATGACTCTGAGGAAGAAGGAGGGAAATTTGTGTGATATTTACCTTTCACAGAAATTAACCATTGAGCCAAGAATAAGAAAAGAAATTTGTGAGATTTTTGTCTTTCACAGAAATTAGTGAACCGAGAAGAAGGAAAAATTTTTGAGATATTTGCCTTAAAAGAAATTAATCAGTGAGCAGAGACTGAAAGAAATTTGTGAGATTTTTGCCTTTAACAGAAATTAATCAGTGAGCTAAGAAGGAAAGAAATTCTTGAGATTTTTGCCTTTCACTGGAATTAATCAGTGAGCCAAAAAGACAGAAAGAAATTCTTGAGATTTTTGCCTTTCACAGAAATTAATCAGTGAGCCTAGATGAAGGAAAGTAATTTTTGAGATTTGTTCCTTTCACACAAATTAATCAGTGAGCCAAGAATAAGGAAGGGAATTTTTGAGATTTTTGCCCTTCACAGAAATTAATCAATGAGCCGAAAAAAAAATGAAAGAATTTTGTAAGCTGATATTGAAATTGTTTTTGGACTGCTGCTGAAAATCTTGTCTTCACTGAAATTAGCTGGTGAGCCAAGAAGAAGAAAGAAAGAAAGGAGCAATGCTATGCAAAATTCTTTTTAATATAAAATGAGCAGAAAACTTAAATGAAGCAGAAGAGTGTCTGAAGTCATGTGAAGTGTTTAATTTTTGTTCCTCATGGCTAGTTTTGAATGTTGAAGTACTCAACTGTGTAAATTTACTTGCTAATTATGTTATCAGCCTTTAACCAAGCATGTGGTACTTGAAAGAATTTTCTCTCAACAATCCAAGGAAACTATCTCTCTTCGTATACTTTTGAACGTATGCAAACCATATACCCATTTGGTGGACAACGATCTCCTATTACCTTTGTTTTAAACATTTTTTAATATTATTTTGTGTCTGATCATTTAATCTGTTGTATGAACATTTCTTCTTCATGATAATGCATTAAAACTATGTGCTTTAAGAATTCTAATTTATTTTCCTGAAACGAGCTACTGACACTAAGCATGTAAATTTGTGAATAAATTCCTTGTCCGATTTTGTTTTCTTAGCATTATCATCCTTCATTAATCTTGGCATGGGTAAATCAACTGTGTGGGGTATTCACTAACACCATAGGAGTGCTGGTAGTAGAATTTTAAGTTTGTTTTTACTAGATAAAAACAGGAAAAGTAAATGTACACAATACAGAGAGTGCTTGGATGAATGAATGTTGTATATTATTAAAGTCCCGCATTGATTTCATTCAGTTAACTGATGTTTCTGCCACAGTTATGGATGGGGTGTATTACTAATGCTATTTTATTTAGTTTCTTGTAAATAGTTTTTGTTCATATTTGTAAATACACATTGGGGTTTAGATTTTAAATTGCTGTTATATCCCCACCTCTGACAAGAATTGTATATATGGGGACTAGTTGGGACTTCATAGAGATATTGAGGTATTCTGGTGGATGTAGTAAGAATGCCTTGTTTTGGTGTAAGTAATATTGTAGTATGTTTGGGTCAGTGATTATGGCTAGCTAAGTTTAATGTTAAGACAGAAGACCAAGCTTTTTCCTCATTTCTGGGACACGTAATGAGAAAGGACGGTTTGGAGAATCTGATACTTACAGGACAGATGGAGAGAAAGAGAGACAAGGGAATGCAACGCATAACATACCTAGCGAGCTTAAGCAGGACAGGGCTTAGGGGAAGTAGCAAAAGGACAAAACATTGAGAACTAAAAGAAATAGGGGGAAGTGGAGAGCCATGATCACCTACGTCCTGAAGGGACACGACACATAAAAGAAAGAAGCCACGTTTTATATTTTTATACAATTAAATATCAATCCCAGCCCCGGGAGGTGGCCCGGCACTGAACAGATACTATGGGGCGGAGGAGATGGCCAAATAACTTCGACTTCTTCGTTAAACCAAAATCTCTGCCTTTGTTCTACTTGTTTGTTTCAGCCCTCATCACTTATTTTTTCCTTTTGGTTTGTGAGTTCGACATAAATTATCGACCCGCAACAATATGTTAGCCTACTCATTTAATTTTTATGAAATTTTGAGAAATTCATTTTTTTGTATTGCTTATTGTTAGGACAAGAATAAATCATCAAAATCCTTTGTTCAAACGAGACCCGCCAGTTATGGAAACCAGGAAAATGTGCCCAGAATCGTAAAATTTCAAATGAGCATACAGATCTGATGAAACTATTTGTCGTCAAAGTCTTTGTTATTATTAAGAGGAAAGAACAAAGAATTTTTCAATTTTTTAGTCCCTTTTTTAGAAAGTTCGAAATTTTGCTTAGAGATTTTGTTTTTCTAGTCAACAATTAACCATATAGAAAATTTGAGCGTCTTTTTGTGGTGAAAAACACATTGATTTGGAAATTCTTGCAAAAATCAGAACTGTTAGATTTTAATTAAATTTTCAGTACTTATTCACAAATGAAGTAAATTATTTTTGAAACTTTGTATTTTTAAACCTTTTTTCAGCGGTGCCTAGGCAATAAAATAAAAACTAAGACCGTTTTTAATTAGAAAAGTTTTTAATTTAAAGCTTCTATATAAAAATATTTATTATGTATAAAAGTTTCCAGAAAATAACCTGTAGTTTTCAGTATTGTTTTTCATAACTGCACGTAACAGGAATATTGGATATTTTCCTGTGCGTATCGGGCATCCGTAAATTGCTTATTTCTTGTCTTTTAGTTGTCAAGTGTCAAACGAACAGATAAAAAAAAACATATTTCAGAACAATCTCTAAAAATGTGCGATTGCAATTAAATAGTGCCACTACTGTTGTGCAGATTAAATTAAATTGAAATTTAATGACATAAAAAAATAAAAGCAGTAACTAACTTACTTGCACGTCAATAAAAAAAGTAGTTACATATTTACAAGAGACTTAATTAATAAAACAAAAACAAGGTATATTTATAAAAATCAGTCTTCTTTTTCTTTACTTACCTGTAATGATTGGTACCCAGCATTTTCTAATTTTTTGATCAAGTGTTTACTTTGAGATTGGGACAGAAGTACAGGAGCCATATTTGATGAAACGTTCGATTTTTTTTTTCAAAAACCAGTTCAACTCAAAAGAGACAAACAAATTATTTGTGTTAATCAGAGCAGAACGTTATATTCGGTTTAATAATCAGTATATATAATTTAAATTATCTCATGTAAAAAAAATGTATTCATATTCTAATTTATGAAGGAAAATAAAGTAAACTAAACTTTAAAAAAATCGCAGTCGTTTTCTTTAAATACTGATACTGCTATGTTCTTATCTATTTCCTATCTGAAAAGGATAAAAAAGTCTCCTCTCTTTGTATCATGTTCTCAGATATGTAGTATAGTTTATTTAACTTATTTTTCTAGTCGTGTAGTAGTATTCAGTTCCCAGTGCTTCATTGAGTACTACTCCATTTCAATTTACTGCTCATTTGTGAATTACAAGCCAAAATATTAGGTTGAGTTATAAATGATTTTTGTTAATTTTATTCTTAAAAAATAAAATACAATTTTATTCAGTTAATTAACTATCATCATTTGTGATGACTTGTTGCACTTACTTATCAGGTTTGGACGTGAAAAAGTTTTTGATGTGTCGCGGTCGCCGATTATCCGCTCCTTAGAAAGCCGACCTTGACCTTTACAACTCCCGATCTCGCAGATCTAGGTCAAGCAACATACGAGAAACCGGACCGCTTGTCCAATATCGTTGATGCCAAACCATACCTAGTGTGCATCTGACTATGCAGAGCCATTCCAAACATCAGCAACCATAGACAGTAATTAATTATCTACGGTCTTTGGGTTCACATCCCACCCCCATCTCATTTTTTCATCTTAGAATTTTTGTACATATGTGTTAGGATCATTATGACATGGGGCGCGTTTTGTAGGTCTCCCTAGAGTGGATGTGGTATTATGGTGCAAGGAGGATTGATTGATGACGGACGAGTTCTTATGGTGAATGAGTAAATTGTAATGTCTGAATGGGTCGTGAATCAAATTAGCTAGGTATAAGATAGTTAGTGAAGACCAGCCTTACTCCCTCCCCCTTTTCGGCCTTGTGCCACAATTTTGTATTTTTTACAAAATAAATCTCGCTACCTTTGTGAACTTCCGGTGCTTTTGTCGAGAGTGTTACTCTTCGGCGCGATCCCGTCTCCACGGTCGATCCGCCCTGGAAGGTGTAACACCTCTCTGACCTGCTTCGCCTGGTGATACACTCTGGCGCGATCTCGTTTCCGCGGTTGATCCGCCCTGTGGAGTTGTATTACTGTGCTGCCTTGGCCCTGTTTAGGGACTCCGTCTTCGCCTGGTGATACACTTTGGCGCGATCCCGTTCCCGCGGTCGATCCGCCCTGTGAAGTCGCATCACTGGTCTGCCTTGGCCCTGTTTAGGGACACCGTCTTCGCCTGGTGATACACTTTGGCGCGATCCCGTTTCCGCGGTCGATCCGCCCTGTGAAGTAGCATCACTGTTCTGCCTTGGCCCTGTTTAGGGACTCCGTCTTCGCTATTCGGCCGAACCAACTACGTTCGCCGCCCAATCCTAAACTACCGGGCCAGACCAGCTACATTCGACCAGACCAGCTACGTTCGCCTACCAATCCTAAACTACCGGGCCAGACCAACTATATTCGACCGAACCATCTACGTTCGCCTACCAATCCTAAACTACCGGACCAGACCAGCTACATTCGACCGAACCAGCTACGTTCGCCTACCAATCCTAAACTACCAGGCCAGACCAGCTACATTCGACCAGACCAGCTACGTTCGCCTACCAATCCTAAACTACCGGACCGGATCATCTACATTCGACCGAACCAGCTACGTTCGTCGATCAACCAGTCATATCGGACCACACCGATGTAAACGTGTTAATAAATTCGACACTTTTGTTCATAACAAAAACCTTTGCCTTTGTCCCGTCATTGTCTTTGCTGTTCACATTTATCTACATAAAAACCTTGCGGGGGCGACATCCTACTCGGCCCCGCATCAGATGCTTGTATGTGGTGTGGGAAATTTGTCCCGGCTTTCTCACATGAAAGGCGTTAAAGGTTAAAAAAAAAGTGACAGAATTAATTATTATTAATTTTGTCACTTTTTTTAATTATTAATATAAGTAACAACGGCTTGAAAGATTAGATCGGACAATTCTGTGTTAAATTAAAGACATATCCAAATATACGGCGGTCTAAGTGAAATAAGGAAGGTCCACAATTTATGGGAGGAAAATTACGTTTATTTCTGGAAGATAAAGATTAACATAAGAAGAGAGTGAGGGGAAAAAGGAGAAAATATTTTCAAAAGGGAAAAGTTTCAAATGAAGGGGGCGCAAATCAGGATGTCAAATTTTGTCTTTAAACCCCACCCCACGTCCTCTTAAAATTTGCATCCTGATAATTTAGGTCTTACTGAGTCTAGGCGGGTTTTTACCAGTGGCTTGGTGAAGCAGTCTGCTGTATTTTTGTCGGTTGGCACATAGTTGTACTTGTAATAGGATTTACTTTTTTTTGCTATGCAAATTTCGCTCTGATTATCCGAATGCAATGTTGCCTGTTTCAGTTCCTTTGTGCACTTCATCTCGTTCACCAATTGCAGGGGGTATTTTGCCTCTTGTA
This sequence comes from Acanthosepion pharaonis, assembly GCA_903632075.3. Classification (NCBI taxonomy): domain Eukaryota; kingdom Metazoa; phylum Mollusca; class Cephalopoda; order Sepiida; family Sepiidae; genus Acanthosepion; species Acanthosepion pharaonis. The sequence continues at coordinate 700,398 of CAHIKZ030000195.1, read as the reverse complement.
TGACTGGCGTCGGTGGAGTAATAGATAGCGGCTCGGTTTGAGGAGTCGGAGCCGAGTTCGAATTCAAGCCGAATCCATTACATTCACTTACGTGCTAATACCCTTGGGAAAAGTATACATCCACTTCTTCTCCCCCAGCTATGGGTAAATAGCAGGACAGATCGGGTTCTATAGCCTTGGATGGCAACTGGTCTACCAGTGTAACATACACGCAAATCAATTATACCGCCTTGTTTAAAGATTAAAAGATAATGCACAAAGTTTTGAGAAATGAATAATAAATCCTTATATATCCCAATAATACAGAAGGATAAAGGGAAAGATGAAGTTTCAAGAGTAAAAGAACTGGCACATAAGAGAGATAGAAAGAAAGAGAAAGATTCTTGTTGGAAGTAAATATATGTGTATACGCATGTATGCATGTATCCAAATGTGTTAGCTACCACTTAATATATAATAATTCTAAAGCAATAATTAGCACTTCTAGAGAATGCAAAAATTTCTTAGTTACTAAACAGCCAGCCAGTGTAATACTACTTCTTTTGAAGAAATAGCTTGACGGACTTAGCTCCTCCTTAATTCCCTAATTTTTCACTAGGGGTCCGTCTCCCTACACTACAAATACTGGGCGACTTCTCGCCTCGTTCTCTTTCTATTTTGTATTTCAGCGGACACATTTAAAAATGTGATCTCTCATGGAGATCAGCGTTTTCTCCCACGTTGGAAAACGCCATGAAACACGCACTCACATACACGTACGTACGAACATTCACCAAAATACAAACACAAATATATCGGTCTTGTTTGTTTTTTTTTCATCGTCGTTTGGACTCAACTTGAGTCCGCATTGGTCTTGTAGTGAGACCTTCTAGCAGGAATAAACAACACGTGTTCCTAATTCAACAGCAGTCAAACATCTGGTCCTCTACAAGCTAATCAAACAGATGTTGCTTCTGGCATGTCACCACACTCTAATTTACAACCTAATCCTGTTTGTCCTGAAAAAATAGTTTATTAAACTTTTCTATTTTGGTGCCTATCAAATTATTATCTTCTTTATCTTTAGATGTTTCAAACCATAAAACTTATCCACAAGGGATATACAGATGAAAAACAGTGTTATACTCCTGTGCAATTAGATCTCTTTCTAATTCATTCTGCATGTTGTCCAGATGTGAAAGCCATGAAGGCAGAGAACGAAATAACAAAAATCATTTTCTGCAGATTATGCTCAATGCATCACATCCAGTCATGAAGCAAGCTCCAGTGGTGGCCAATTGTAAATGTTCCCACTGGAGAGAGAGAGAGAGATGACTTTAGGGACTACCAGACCCACTTAAAAGCAGAACAACAACAGCAGCTGGCTGCCACACAGGTTGCTACTGCTGTTGCCACCACTGCTGTCACCACCACTGCTTCCTCTCAACAATGACTGCACTTCTCAATAACAGTCACCATTCACAGGCTTGACTATCCAACTTTGCGTTGATAACATCTCGACTTCATCACTTCGGCAAACACCAGCCACAAGCGACTCATTACCCAGCTTCGACTCCACCTAGCTACAAGTCTTCACCGTCAACGACGCTGTCACCTCGGCAAATACCGACATGATAATATCTCAACTTCGACTCCATGTCACCTCGGCAATACCAACTTGATAACATCTCCACATGGGCAACACCAAGCTTCAAGCCTTCCTCGTCGCCAACGGTGTCACCTCGGCAAATCCAACTCCACGAGCAAGGAACTTTGACTCTGCAAGCAGCGACTCCGCAACTGACCAACTTCAACTCAGCAAAACAAGTGACTCCGCGGGGAAGTGACCCCGACTCCGCAAGCAGCGACTCCAACTCCGCAAACAGCAATTCCAACTCCGCAACCAAGTGAATTCGACTTCACAAGGAAGCGACTCTGACTCTGCAAGCATGCAACCCACTTGACCAACCAACGTGACTCCAATCAACCAACACGCACCGACCATACCCTGTGACCTCCCACCAAACCCACACAAGTATTATGTCAATATAGCGAAGAAAATGGCGACTTACCTCGTCAAACCAAGAGACAGCGCGTCGCGTGTATCCTACGACGGAAAAGAAAATTACTTACCAAAAAAAAAAACGGGCACGTATTCCGCATGACATACTGAAGACGGAATATTTAGATTAAAAAACAAGTCCGTCGCAGGAGTCGCTATAAAAGTATTTTGACATGGAAAAATTTGGCGTCCTCTCCCAGTTGTCGACGATTGAAAAAAATGCTCGGCCGATAAAAGCAGTTGATGTTCTCGAATCGGGAGGGAAAATTTATGTATTTTGGCTACCGCATTCGTCGGAGAGTGAGTTATTTTTCTGAGTAGTTACGTGCATTTGGAATCGTGAGATAGTACCTGCGAATCGAGTTTTCGGCATTTCTTTCTGCCCCTGATATTCGAGTCTTAACTTACAGTGATTTGTTCTCTGCGTTGTGGAATTAATCTGCGACAAATATTTCCTTTACTTTTAGAACGCTTACATTCAACTCCTGGTGCTACCCTTAAAGCCGACCACCATCCTGACAACTGTCCACTGAAATGGATATTCCACCTCTCCAACATCTCTGTATGGCATGCCAGCAATAAACGTTGTTTAAATCTAATCCTCGTTATTCTTTTCTCTCACTACCAAACGCTTAATATAACAAGAAGTTCAGTTAAGAAAAATCTATGAATGTCCTCTTTAGAGTTGTCTGTAACTTATTCTTTCTATCCACATGTTTTTGAGCAAATACAGGTAGATTTGAATTATGTTAACAATAATGAAAATGTCTTAAATTTAGAATAAAAAAAAACACAGGGTGCAATTAAATATTTGATGACATCAAACAATTAAGAAAATAATCAAAAAATGAAAATAATTTATTTTTAAACATAAATATCAGTTTCTTGATCATTGCACTACTGGTGTTCCATATTTCTTTGTTTTTTTTTAATTTAGTCAAATACTTTTTAAGAGTGGAAAATTATTAGAGTTGTGACCTATGACATCAGAGTAATGTAATATGCAAGTAAACCTTCTTTTCATTGTGTTTAAAGCAAAAAGTAAGCATTATATTTACAAAGTCCAGTAAAAAAAATTCTTAAATTTACTGACTTCAAAACATTGTTCACGTCATCGATGAGTGGTGCGTGAACGTGTCAATGTTTTAAAAAATGCCTAAAAACTTTACATATGGAAATTAATTTTTCTTTTGATACAGATTAGCCTTGGTTTTATCCTTTAAATAAAACCTACATTTACCATCAAAGAAGAAATTTAAATTATTGTGTGTGTGTGTGTGTGTGTGTGTGTGTGTGTGTGTGTGTGTGTGTGTGTTTATTATCAAGTTCATGATGGTATCTAAGAATAACATAGGAAAAAAAAAACTTGGGAACTCAGTTGTTCGGTTGTAATCCATCCACGATATTCATCTGACTTTAGTTTTTATACCAACCAATTTTTATGTTTTTGATCACTGCAAAACACTTTGAGAAGGGGAAAATTTCTCTAATAAAAACTAGTATTAGAATTTAATTTGAGAACCACTACTACAGTGTTTTACAAGTTCAGGTTCTAGCCTCTTCCTTACTCCAACTTTTTCCCCTGCTTTCAAATCTGGCTCCCAAAGCCTTGATCTTTATTTAGAGATAAGAATATATTTTCTGACGAACAAGAGAGCTGGAAAATATAAAAAGGAATTTGACCACTATTACCCTGAACATGGTGCCATAAAGTCTGGGGGAAACGCTCACAACTTGTCGGACCCTTGCTTCCAAAAAGCAGCTCCCTAACCCTTGATTCCTATCAGAGATAAAAATATATATTCTGACGAATGAGAGAGCCAGACAATTGTATAGCAATTTTGGAGGGAAAAGTTCCCGATATTTCTGAGCCTCCGAATCTCCATAAATACAGTGAGTACTTGAAAACGTCTGTGATAACATCAGATCGGCGATAGAACACCAGTCATCTTTGGAACCTGTTTAAAGTAGGTACTATCATGAGATCGCTGGAAAATGAGCATAGCAGGAAAATAAAGACCTTAAACTTGATGAAAATAATTTTTTATTGTTATAGACAAGCGTATGGCTGCAAGAAAGAAATACGACAACAGCAGAAATAGATTTACGTGATTTATTTCAATAGGAACGTGTGATTTTGGGACAGCTACCTTGTGGTATAGTTCATAAGCCGGCTTCCGATCTGGGTTGATCTCTCATAGTAGTTCTCACTGGTTGACGTGGCGCTCCTCCTGCTGACTGCTGCTGACTGACCGTGATAGGTCTCTTCCCTGGCTTCCTGTTGACTGCTTCCTGTTGACTGCTGTTGTACTTCCCCGGTGGCGCTGTTGGTCGTGGCATTCATGGACGAAACGACAGATTCTAGAACGTCTGTCGATTCACAATTCCTGTCTTCGCATAACATATAAAGTGCTTTCTTCATCGTGCGATGTTGTCTCTCGATATTTCCTGAGGTTTGCGGGCGCCAAGGACAGTGAAGTTCTTGCGTGATTCACATCTGGTTACAGAATTGTCGATAGACTTCTCCAGTGAAGTGTATGCCTCGATCAGAGGATACTATGCGTGGAATCTCTCTGTGTCGAAGGAAGTACTGGTACAATCCGCGGGCGGCGTCGATAGCACGGTCTTTCGCGCATGGTATGGCTGTAAAGTGTCGGCTGAAGCTATCCAAGATGATTAGGATGTAGTGTTTTCCCTTTGAGTTGGGCATTGTGACAAAGTCTATAAAGACCAGATCGAATGATCTCTTTGCTCGTTTGCAGTGGCCAATGGGCCAGTGGGTACGTCTACCGTAGTTACCCTTGCACTCAGCACACGTGTCGCAAGAATTGACATAGGCCTTGATGTCGCGGTTTTTGAATTCCCACCAGCAGCTGGAAAGGAGTTCTCGCATACGGGTGACACCTGAGTGGTTGTTGCCCTCATGTGCCTGGTAGAGGTATCTGGATCGTAGTTTGTATGGTACAACCAATCTCGAAGAGTGTTTACTGTCTCTTATCATCAAAACGGAGGTGCCTGGTTCTAGAAAAAATTGGTGCAAATGTTTTTTGAAAAGCGTAGCTCGGTGGTCGTCAGGATCGATATGAGGTTCGCTTGGAGTGGGTGACTGGAGGGCGCTGATGATCTTTGCCAGAGCGTCGTCCTTCTGTTGTTCATTTGCGATGCCGAGGTGGTTGCAGGTTCTCTCAGTGGGGATGGTGGTGGTAGAGTGATAGGCGAAGAATGCGTTGGTGACGCGCTTGTGGGTGCGGGCGTTTTGTGGTGTGTGAATTTTGGGAATGAGCTGTAAACCGTTAAACTCGCCGAGGCACCAAGATGGGATGTATACGCGGAGGTTTGAACCACTTACCTCGAATGTCCTGCCTGCCGGTGTAGGGTCGTTCGGGGCTTTCGTTTTCTTATGTCCGCAACCTCTGCTGAGCATGTCAGCACATACATCTGATTCGCCTTCGACATATTCTAAGACGAATTTATAACATGAAATTTCTTCTTGCCCTCGTCGTATTTTGGCATTATTGAACTCTCGTTGGTCCAGATATGTCAGCGATCTGTGGTCGGTGAAGATAACGAAGGTGCGGTTGCGAAGGAAATAATCAAATTTCAATATTGCCCACTTTACTGCATATGCCTCTCGTTCCGTCGTGGGCCAGTTCTGTTCTGTGGAGTTGAATGTATGGGAAGCGAACGCTATGATATCTTTCTTCCCGTTGTCGTCTTCTTGCATTAAGATTGCTCCACATGCGACGTCACTGGCGTCGGTGGTGAGTGTGAAAAGTTTGGAGAAATCCGGAAACGAGATGACGGGTGGCGAAGAGAGACGGTCCTTGATTTTTTTGAAGGCTCTGTCGGCATTTTGCGTCCAGATAAACGGTTTATTAACCTTGTTGAGTTCGTGTATGGGACCCATAAGTTTTGAAAACATATCTGACCTGATTTGTTCGTGAAGACGTGTCTCTAGGAATTGTCTGATCCACACTAAACGGCCGATAAGGCTTTGTAATTCCTTTTTTGATGTTGGAGGTTTCATTTCCCTGATGGCACGAACGTATTCTGGATCAGCCTTGAATCCTTCGCTGTTTACTATGCGTCCGAGGAATTTTGCCTCTGATGCGAGGAAGGAACATTTATCTGGATTTAGCTTGAGTCCGAATTTTCGGAGGGCAGTAAAAAATTGTTCAAGGGAGAGTATGTACTCCCGAAATGTCCTAGCGTGGACCAGGTTGTCGTCGATATAGGAGGAAATGTTGTCACGGGATGTGACCGTGGCTAGGGCTTCTGCTATGCAACGGGAGAAGATTTGTCCGGCAGATATAAGGCCGAAGGCCAGGCGCGTGTATTGATAGCATTGGTCCTTCCATGTAAATGCTGTTTTGTATCGGTCTCGCTTGTCAATCTCAATTTGCCAGTAGCCGCTGCGGAGATCGAGGGAAGTGAAATATTTATTGCCTTTGCCGATTCTGTTGAACAAGTGGTCGATCCTTGGCATTGGGTAAGTGTCAAGATCGATTAAGACCTTGTCGTGAGTTCTTTTAAAGTTAGCGACGACGCGAATCGATCTGTTTTTCTTGCGTACGGCAAATACAGGGCTATGGAAGCCTTTGGGGTCGCTGCAGTTTTCAATGATACCTTCATCGGCCATGCGCTTAATTTCGGTATGAACGTCTCCTTCCAAAGCCTGGGCGATCCAGTGTTGTTTCTCGCTGCGAGACTGGCCGTTGGTTGGTATGCGGATGGGTCGGATGAGTGTGCCTTTGCTGCTGCTTTCGGTGCCGATAATGTCAGCGTAGCGAATGAGTAAGTTTGCAGTGGCCTCTAGTTCGTCTCTAGTTTGGTAGCGATAGCCCCGTGCCATGCTTTAGCCAGGTTAGCTTTTGATCCAGTGTCTGGATGTTGGGTTGCAGTTCCATAGTAGGCTGGTTTTGGATGACGTCAGCTTGGGCGCCATATGCTGGATCGTTGGTTGACGATGACGGTGATATGATTGCGGCTGTGTGTGTTGTGTATCCTGAGGAAAGTGTGCGTCTGAATTCTATAGTCGCATTTTAGTTGTCGATTAGATAGGAATCGAGCGTGTTGTGACATAGGATATTTTGGCCGATCAGGATCGGTGTGGTTTGGATAGTTACCAGCACGTTAACCTTTTTGAATGTGGGTGAGTCTCGACTGCCGATGGTGATGTCGCAAGTCAGTTCGCCAAGGGCGGTGGTGCTGCCGTTGATTCCTTTTATTACGACGTCGGAGCGGGTTATGTGTTTCTTGGCTTCTCTGGATAACTGAGATATTGGTAAGATGCAGGTGGCGCATCCAGAGTCTAGCATTGCGACGTCAGAGAAGGTGATGTCTCTGAAGTTGAAGGTGGACTGGACGAGCGGTGAATGGTGAGCGAGTCATTGAAAATTGAAGGTGTGATATGGCTGACATAGGGGCACGGCGAACGAGGCATCACATCTCTCCTGCCCGAAACGAAAATCCTATTCCACATCATTTATGGCTTGTATATTATCATTCGTTACGGCGATATGGGCCTGTGACCGAGTGCGAGGTGGGTGGCAATATAGGCAATTGCGTCCATGGAGGCAGGGGCGACCTCTGAGGTAGTTCTTGCACACGCTTATTCGTGGTGCGTGCTGATGGTTTCTGCGTGTTGCATGGTGGCCATGTTCGGGAGGGTTGGTGAGGCCCGTCTGCTGTGGGTTTGGTTGCCTGCTGGGTCGGAGTGGCGCGTTTCTTTGGTTTGACCGCAGTGGTTTCTGTGTGAAATACACGTTGTCGTGCGAAGTTGTGTTGTTGGATTTTACACCGCGATCAAGGTATCTTTGAGCTTCGGAGGCTATGCCAATGGCTGAATAGTGGTTGTCCATTGTCTTGACAAGATGTGGGTAAAGATTTGAGTTCCAAATTTTCACCTTTTCTCTCATTAGCATAGCGCCGATGATGGAAATAAGTCCATCGACTGTTACGTCTGTATTTTTGTCTTTTTTGTATTTGTTTTTTATGTGGACGGCTTTCTCTCTAAGGGTGTTTTCGAGTCGAACCGCGAAGTCTGTTCATTTTTCGCCGTCTCGCCGTTCCAGATCCCAGGCTTGACTGAGGTGTTGGAAGTTAGTCATCTGGCTTCCGTGGGCTGCTAATAAGTATTCCTTCAGTCGTTCGAAGGTGGATATGTCTTTTTTTGAGTCAACCATCTGCTGAAAGATACTTTGGTCCAGTAAATCTTTAGCAGACTTGACGAATTCGCATTCCAGGCTGGGATAGGTGCTGAGTTCTGGCGTGACGTGGATTGTGTATGCTTTGTTTAGGGCCGTGATGAATCGGTTCACGTCGTGTCCAGGGTGGAAAGTTCTCTCTAGCTTCAATATGTCGCGTATAGTTTGTTGGCGCCTCATTAAGCTGTAATCGCTGTTTGATTGAGCGGTGGGAGGTGTTAAAGTAGTTGATTTTAGAGCAGTCAGCATGTCGTTTATGTCGGCTTGAATTTCTTGTATCGTGGCTGCGGAAGGCTTTGTTGGTCCCGTTTTCAAGTTGAATAGCAGTGTTTTCTGTTCCTTGATGAGAGTAAATAGTTCAGCTCGGGTGAAGCTCGTGTAGTCGTCCATATTTCTCTTGCTGTATGCTTCTGACACCAGTGTTATAGACAAGCGTATGGTTGCAAGAAAGAAATACGACAGCAGCAGAAATAGATTTACGTGATGTATTTCAATAGGAACGTGTGATTTTGGGACAGCTACCTTGTGGTATAGTTCATAAGCCGGCTTCCGATCTGGGTTGATCTCTCATAGTAGTTCTCACTGGTTGGCGTGGCGCTCCTCCTGCTGATTGCCCAGACTGACCGTGACAGATCTCTTCCCTGGCTTCCTGTTGACAGCTGTTGTACTTCCCGTATGACCCCTTTTATGGCGTCTTTTTATGGCTTAACAGGCTCGAAAAACGACGCCAGTATAATTAGGAGGGAAGCATTTTTATTGGTCGAAAAATAGAAACACTTTAAAACATTATTTTATTTTTCGTCCGGAATTCCTGCGTCGGTCCTATGCGTAAACGACGATAATGGTCATTTTGTGACGGGGCCTTGTCTCGTTCACATCCAGCTCTCGCTCTTGAGTATGTTAGTTTATTTGCCTGCAAATCTGCCGAGATATGTCTTATTTTATTTTATAACATTATTATCTAAATGTTTATGCTATTATCAAGAGGAAAGATTAAAGTATTTTTTGATTATTTTTTTTACATTTTTTTAATAATTTCTAGCACGTCCGAAATTTTCGTTAAAAATCTTGTAATTTTTATCAGCAAAATTGACAGAAAATCGATTGTCAGCCATTTTTTTAATGTTTGTTTACAAAAGTGAAAGTCTCTGTTTAAAATTCTTTTAAAAAATCAATTATGTTTTTTTTTTAAATTAATTTAAGAAAATTAGAAATTCTAAGGTTTATTTAATATATTTTGAAACAAACATTACTTACTTTCTGCGCTGAAAACATACTTTAAAATGAGAGCCTGTCTTAACTGTGGTGTTGATTGACAAGTGACATGTGCGTGATTTCATCACGCACTGACATCTGACGGGAGGAAAAGTTATAGTACGGACGGTCACAAGTGACAGTTTAGCTTTACGGGAACAACTTATTTACCTCGTTATTTTTAAGTAGGCATAGCATGATAAAAACGGCATTAAACTTGACGAAAACAGAATTTTATCGTCAAAATGATTATGTTACTACCAACGCAAACCACGTGACGGACTAGTGTTTTCATGATACTTCCGGTCTTCCGTATATTTGAATTTAGCTATTTTTGGACACAGAAAAACAAAAAAACAAACATTTTTATTTATTTGCAGATTGCTGATTGTAACCAACTTTATTTTATAATCTATAATGATATTTATCACCTTAATAACACCATTGACTAAACCATACAACTTTTTCTTTAATTTTAGAATATTTAACAACTTTAATGTAAAAAAAAAAAATTTAAGAAATAACAAATAATTGTTGTAAAAATTTATTTTTCATCGAAAACGTTTTTTGCTTTCAGACAATCTGAATTTAAGGTAGAAGAGTGTCAACTAAAAAAATGATTTGCTTTCCTCAAAGCCTTGTGCTTTTAACTAATTAATCACTAAAAATGTACACATTTGAATTTCAAGAGTTTTCATAAAATTAGTTATGGTGTGGTGGGTAATAAATATAAAAAATTTTTTACCATGACTTTAAAAAAAATAAACATATTTAATTTCCATCATTTATGAATAGTTTCTGAAGGTTTCATTAAAATCCGACAATTATTTTTATTTTTGCAAGATTTTCAAAATTAATGACTGCCATTAAAAAAATGCACAAAAATCCATGTTATTTACTAGGACTTTGGCTGATAAAAAACGAGGTTTTTCAATCAAAAGTTAGAATGCTCTAATAAAGAAATTTAAAAATAGTTAAAAATTACTTTGTTCTTTCCTCTTAATAAAAACATAAACATTTTGACGATAAAATTTTGTTTTTGTCAAGTTTAAGGCCGTTATTATCCTGATATGCTCATTTTCCAGCGATTTTATGCCAGTACCTAGTTTAAAGAAAGAGATCTACTTGCTGGGCTGTAAAGATAGAGCGTTGGCCCACTACTAAAAAACTAATTGAGATCTGCCTCCTTGCAACTAGAAATTCCTTTCGTCGGCCTACACACTCATTCAACTACAAAATTCGGATCTTTCGACAGTTTCCTTCTCAACATGAGCTCTGAAGAAATCTAAGTAACCCCTTAAGAAAAATTTACCCGCTTAAAGAACTTTTAGGCACTCAGAGAAATATTTTGAGCAAGGCTTTATGAACATTTTTTATCCCTTTAAGTTAAAGGAATTTTCTTCTCCCTTTCTTGCTCTCGTATTTTTGTGTATATCCTTTTACCTTTTTTTTGTGTATGTAAATAAACATTTTCTTTTTTTATTGTTACACCCCGAGCAGGAGTACGAGTCTTTATTCTTCCGCCTAAAAGAGAGTGTTAAAGATAAAATTTGACATCCCAGGTTATGCCCATTTCATTTGGAACTTTTCTCTTTTGAAATTACTTTTCTCCTTTTTTTCTTTCATTCTCTTCTTATTTTAATCTTCAAGAAATAAACACGTGTATAATTTTCCTCCCATAAATTGTGGACCTTCTTTCTTTCAATTAGGCCGCAGTTATGTATATTACAAGGTAAGAATAAACCCTCATATTATTCCGAATAACTTTGAATTATTAGTCGATTGTGAGGCCACTGCCCATATTATTAATGATGAAAAAATTTGTCAAATTTGACATGATTTTTTTTTTAACCCAGAGGAACATTATATTGAGCTTGCCGATGGATCAAAGAAAAATAATATTGCATTAAAGAAAGGAACCGCTAAAATAACTTTGCAAGATACAAATGGCAATAAGCATAAGATTTATTTGAAAAATGTTTTATTAGTACCTAGTTTTAATCAAAACATCCTATCTGTACAAGCCGCTGTAGGAAAAGACCCTTGTAGCGGACCGTGGGTTTACGTGTTGTTAAATTAGGAACACGTGCATTTATTCCTGCTAGGATAAGGTCCACTACAAGAACTAGCGGACTCAAGTTGAGTCCAACCAAAGATGTAAAGAAAACCAACAAGACCGATATATATATCAACAAATATATGTATTAAACAACAAAATTTACAATGGACATAGACATTAATATTTGTGTTTGTGTGTGAACATAAAGAGTTTGTATTTTGGTGAATGTTCGTACGTACGTGTATGTGTGTATAATGCTTATGGCGTCTCCCACAAGTAGGAAGACGCAATCTACTGTGAGAGCCTACATTGTAGATGTGTTCGCTTAAAATGAAGAAAAAAGAGAACGAGACAAGAAATCGCCCAGTATTTATAGTGTAGGGAGAGCACCCCCTAGTGAACAATTTGGACAATTAAGGAGGAGTTAACTCCGACACCCTAGCATGAAATTTTCACAAAAACATGCTACACTCACGACCAAAGATGGCGTTAAATTTAAAATAAAGAAACGAGGAAAATTGTATTATCAGAACAAATGTGTAACAGAAAGTGTCAACAACACTAGGCACGACCTGAACATATGGCACAAAATATTCGGCGATTGCAATATTCCTGATATTTTGAAAATGAAGACTATTGTTGAGGGAATGAATATCACTGGAAAAACAAGTTCCACATCACTGTGTGAAACTTGTACTCTGGGAAAAATGCCAAATATGTGATCAAGAAAGCCAGATGATAAAGCTAGATTTCCCTTAGAGCTAGTACATTGTGATTTGGCTGAGGGAATAGAGCTCATTACTATGGATGGATTCAAGTATGTTATATAACAATCACTGATGACTATTCAGGATATGTGATGGCATATTTCTTCAAAAGTAAAAGCAACGCAATTGATGCCACAAAACAATTCTTGGCTGATAGCGCTCCTTTTGGAAGTGTTAAGAGGCGAAGGAGTGATAATGGTTCTGAATTCACATCAACAGAATTCAAATCACTTCTTCAACATAAAATCCAACACGAAAAATCTGCCCCGTACTACCCCCCACCCACACACCAAAATAGAACCGCTGAAAGAAAGTGGAGAACATTATTTGAAATGTCTAAAGTATGTTGATTAATCTCATTTAAGTCACAAGCTGTGGCCATACACTTTCTTCTCTGCCTGTTACATTCATAACAGATGTTATAATCACCGACTGAAGACAGCACCTTATGAGGCATTCAAGGGAATGAAATCAAATGTTGAAAATATGAACATTTTTGGTACAATATGCTATGCCTATGTGCAAAAGAAAAAAAGTTAGACACCCAATTAGAAAAATAGGGTATGGTAAATACAGCCCAGCCTATTTTGTGTATTTCAAAGAAAAGAAATCTGTGAAGAAAGTATGATTGGCCACTTTCACAAATAAATTTATTGACAATGAAGGGGAGACTACTCAGAAAATTCAAAGCCAAAATGAATGTGTTGAGACTAATTCTATTCCATTGATAAACTCTAATCAATGTGGAGAACACAATATTGATAACAATAAGAAAAATGAATTTCTATCAGATTCTTATGAGGGAGATAGAGATAATAGCAACAATTTAATTTAGGATCAGATTACTGATAATGAGATAAATGTCAATACAATATACACTTGTGAAAACAGAAACACAAGGTACCCACTGAGACAAAGAAAACTACCCATTATTTGAAAGATTATGTCACAGGTAAGGAACTAAATGATGAAGAATGTGTAAATTCTTGTGAAACAAAAAATATCCCTGTGACGTATTATGAAGCCATAAAGTCATCTGATGCAGAAAAATGTAAATTGGCAATAGAATGAGAGGTGGATTCCTTAAAGGCAAACAATACCTTCACTCTAACAACTGTAGTAGAAGCCTGGTCACCTAGTGTGGTTTCCTTTTGTATAGCCTTGTGTCAGACCACCAGACTCCCATGTACAAGCATAGTTGATACTCTTTTTGGATAGAAATGGTTCTTGACAAGGTTAGCAATGGCAGAGAATGTACAAACAGGAATGGTGTATGAAAGGCATAACAAATACAAGTTTATTTAATAACAAACTGACAGTATGAAGGAGGAAAGAATGCGGTGTCAAGTTCCTGGTTTCTGGATAGAAGGACTGGCGAATCTGTGAAGTGTGCAGTTGATGTTGAGGGTGAACGTTGTTGCACACCAAATTGTAATGGTTGGCACCAAATATTCCTGAAAAAGAAAGGAGATGGAGAATAGAAGAAGAATCAACGGAGACTTGGTCAGTTATGAAACTTGAAAGTCTGATATGAGTTCGACCAGAAATCACACCGAGTCTATAAGTTGCAAGAAAAATGTTTGTCAACATAGAATGAAGTATAGACCAAAGGAAAGATCCAGAAAAAACAAGTACCTTGTGTGGAGGCTTGTGGGTTCTTAACTTATTTGTTACTTTGGATGAGAGTTATGGTTCGCTTGATACTGTGGCAACGATTGTTTAAAAGATGCTAGGTTGCCTACCATCAATGAGTTAATGGTAAGAGAATGGTTAAGTGTTGATTGAAAAACGAATTCTCTTACGTGCAATGATACTTCAACAGAGATGGATGTAAGTACATACAACTTGGACTTTTGCTGTCGCTGTAGTTGACAAGTGGAGATTCTGGAAGAGTTTGTGACAAATGCTTGTTGTGCTTATTTGGAAGAGAATCTTGTATTATGTAGGAAAGTCGGAAAGGCTGGGCTATGATCGAGTCAAAGATGGTGAAGGTAGATTCAGGCAAAGAAGCTGACTATAAAAGGTCTATTACCAAAGTCTTGGTGTTTGAGCCATATGGTGAAGAGAGAGATGGAAATATGTCTTCTCAACTCGATGCCCGCAGATTGTCTGTTCACACGTGGATACTTAACGGCAGGGATACAATAAGTCACGTGACCTTTGACTGGTGGCAAATGCCAACTGTCAAACCACTTTGAATAGGTGTCCATTCAAAATGGTCACATTCCTTAATGTTGAAAGTGTTTGGTCATTGCTCAAAGGGTAGCAATGATGATGAATAAAAGAGAAAGAGAAAAGGTTTGAGGCAACCGCTGATGGAAGGAGGGGTGTGCCAATACAACCCTTCCTGAGAACAAAAATGTAGTTGGTAGCAAATGGGTGTATATAAAGAAAACAATAAAACAATATAGAGTACAAAGCGAGATATGTTGCAAGTGGATATAACCAGATAAAAGATGTAGATTACCATGAAACCTAAGCACCCACTACAAAAATGACCACGATCTGAACCGTAATGCAATTTTCTGTGCAACATGATTTGATAATCCACAAGATGGATGTCAAATCAGCATACCTAAATGCTGAAATAAAATGTGATATATTTACCCAACAACCAGAAGAGTACATTACTTCAGGTAAGGAGGGACTTTTTTGGAAATTAAATAAGTCATTCTATGGACTAAAACAGAGTGGTAAAAATTGGAATGATTTACTAAGTAAAGAACTTCTACAGGAAAATTTTAATCAAAGCATTATCAACCCATGCATGTTTGTGAGGGTTGGTGAAAATAAAATTATTATTACACTTGTATGGGTTGATGATATTTTGATTGCCACCAATAACTTGAACATTTTAAGGGAAGTCAAAACTCTACTCATGCAAAGGTTTGTTATAGACAAGCGTATGGTTGCAAGAAAGAAATACGACAACAGCAGAAATAGATTTACGTGATTTATTTCAACAGGAATGTGTGGGTTTGGGACAGCTACCTTGTGGTAAAGTTCATAAGCCGGCTTCGAATCTGGGTTGATCTCTCATAGTAGTTCACACTGGTTGGCGCTGGTGCTCCCCCTGCTGACCGCTCATCCTGACCGTGACAGGTCTCTTCCCTGGCCTCCTGTTGACTGCCGTTGTACTTCCGTGTGACCTCTTTTATGGCGTTTTTTATGGCTTAACAGGCTCGCAAAACGACGCGAGTATAACTAGGAGGGAAGCATTTTTATTGGTCGAAAAATAGAAACACTTAAAAATATTATTTTATTTTTCGACCGGAACTCGTGCGTCGGGAACATGCGTAAATGAAGATAATGGTCATTTTGTGATGGGGCCTTGTCCCATTCATATCCGGCTCTCCTTGTGTTTCTGTTTTCACAAGTGTATATTGTATTGACATTTATCTCATTATCAGTAATCTGATCCTAAATTAAATTGTTGCTATTATCTCTATCTCCCTCATAAGAATCTGATAGAAATTCATTTTTCTTATTGTTATCAATATTGTGTTCTCCACATTGATTAGAGTTTATCAATGGAATAGAATTAGTCTCAACACATTCATTTTGGCTTTGAATTTTTGGTTTGACATGAAGACTTGAATTTTTGGTTTGACATGAAGACTTAGGGCATGAATGACTTAGGACATGAAGACTTAGGACATGAATGACTTAGGACATGAATGACTTAGGACATGAATGACTTAAGACAGATCTCACAATTCCTTGGTGCAGACTTTTGTTATAATCTTCCTATACCAGATCTTCTGATTCATGTTACACAAATTTCCACCTCTGGCCCAGTGTGAACGATCTGAAACCCAAGATCAAACTAAAAATTCCATCAAACATACATTGGCTCCACACACATCTTCCACTTTCCTCACCACCCAGCAAAAACATACAATCCAATTTTTTACCCAACAGCACCCACTCCTGCTTAAAGAAACAAAATAGGAATTGAAGCCAATCTAAGCCTATGAAAGGACATAAAAGCCCATCAAAGGGACATCTTCAGCAATCGGTCAGCACAACAGCCAGGGTTCACACGCTTGTTGGAACTCCACACCCAGAGAAAACTGGCCTCTCATCTCCAAGGACAACTTGCAAAAGCCCATCACCACAGTAAGTCACGACTCACCCTCTCCTACCGTAAGCCTCTGTGGATGGCTTCACTTATCTCTTTCTTTCAATAGAAGACTTTCACACCACTTCACCATTCATTGTATTTTTTGTTAATACAATTATTTATTTCTTAAACCTCTGTCATTTCTTCTTGTTTCTGCCACCATATGCTTGATATAACACATAATCAAATCTAATGAAATAGAAATGAACCAATGATAAACAACTCTGTATTATTGCGATATATAAGGATTTATTATTCATTTCTCAACACTTTGTGCATTATATTTAATCATTAAACAAGGCTGTATAATTGATTTAAGTATATGTTACACCCAAATCAATTATACAGACATGTGGTGGGAATGGTCGATAAACAACTCTGTATTATTGCGATATATAAGGATTTATTATTTATTTCTCAACACTTTATGCATTATATTTAATCATTAAACAAAGCTGTATAATTGATTTGAATATATGTTACACCCAAATCAATTATACAGACATATGGTGGGAATGGTTGATAAACAACTCATCCATAACTGATAACATATTAACCTCCATAGGGGTAAACTTTGTAGAAATAATTTTAAAGGATGAAAAGGTCCTGCAGTTGAATGGTGTGCCATGGGAGAAATTACTATTGAATTCATTCATATTAATTGATAAAGGTGAAAGACAGTTGTAATACTTGCCATATAAAAAAAGATTTACACAAAAAATCATTTGATCTTTCCTCTTAATAATAACACAAGAATTTTGATGGTAAAATTTTGTTTTTATTATGTTTGGGGCACATTTTGATCATGTTTTAGCAAATTTTTGGAGGTACCTAATAAAGAGTATCACTTAGAAATACCAAAAACTGGGTTACAATGTTGGATTTAAAAAATAACTACTTTATATTTTAATTGGTTTGGCTTTTCTAAATTTGATCTTTTCTTTGCCTTCCATTCTTTTCTATTTGTGTCAGTCATTTTTTTTTCTAATTAAGCTCTGCTGCTATGTTAATTGACTAAAGAATAACAGTCTAATTATACATGGCACCAGTGGCGTAGCTAAGGGGAGATAAGGTGGGGCGGACCGCCCCGGGTGCCAGCACAGAAGGGATGACACAATGTCATCCCCAACAAAATTTTTCAACCAGGCTAAGGTGCCAAAAATAGTCTGAAAACAGTGGTGGAGACGCAGGGTTTCGCAGGTGGGCATATGACCCCCCACCCAACCCCAGAAATAATTTATTCCCCCACCCCAGTTTTGTCCCACCGTCAGAAAATTTCTAATAAATTGTCGGGAAATTTGTGAGTAGGAAAAATAGCAATGTTTTCAGATTTCATGTGTTTCAATTGCTACAATCTTGGTTACTTACAAGAGACATTGGTGTAACATTTTATCGGATGATATGGTGCTTTAACTCTGCATCATCAATAACAACAAAGCGAAGCCAAATGTGCAACAATTTCAGTCTTGCCTGTGTATCAATTCGCTGAGATACAATTTTACATTGAGTGAGCGATATACTTTTGAATATACCTACTAGTGTTGGGATGATTAATCGGAATCAAGAATTGGAAAAATCGGAACTTTTTGGGGTCTCGGAAATGATATCGGAATCGGAAAAATTTGTGCCTATTTTCCGATTCCAAAAACGATTCTTTTAAATTTTTAACTTAATTTTTCATTATTGGTACTAATGATAAATATTTATTGTTTTTAAATTATCACAAAACTAAAATCATAATAACATCAAAATACGATGTAAATTTATTTTACTTGTATAAAGAAAAACAAAAAAATAAACTTTGCATAAATTCTCTAGGTAACCTTTAAAAGAATGCAGTTGATTTACAATGTTCCAAAAAATGCTTAAAAATTAAATAGAACATTTTTGTCAAGAAAAATACTTTCAAACATCATTGATAATTAAATGGTACTCAGAAAATGATGCAACGGAAAATTGGACATCTAAAAATTAGCAACAGAAAATTACGTCAACCATGAGCCAGTCAAGACTGTCGGATCTGGCTGTGCTGTCCATTGAAAACGAGCTTACAAGACAAACAGATTTTGATGATGTCATTGACCAGTTTGCCACAATGAAAACAAGAAAACATTCATTCTAAGACCATAGTATCGAATGTCATTCTTTTGTATATTGCATTTGTATTTAGTTGTTCTGAAAGTGAACAGTTGCATTTTTAAAATCTTTTGATTTGAACTGATTATTTTGTGGTATTGGATTTTGTCTTGGATCATACATGTAAACAGTAACGTACCGGTCAGTAGAGTAAAGTAGAGGTAGAGAATGTATGAAAATGTAGCTACAGCTAACCATTCAGCATAGGGGGAATCGGGGTCATTGGGGTGACATTTGAGCGGACCGCCCCGGGTGACGTTTACTCTAGCTACGCCACTGCATGGCACTCAACCATTTATCAAATAAGAGGCATGCACCATAGCAGGATTACAGCAAGGGAAGTATTCAGTAATATCCATGAAAGTTTTATGGCTTAATCATAATGCCTGCAGTACACTATGATAACAGATCATTTAGTGTGGTGAATGTATTTGCCAGAATAAAGGTTTGGTCTTGTAATAATCTTTCAAATTCTTACATGAAATATTGTTACTATTCTAGCATAGTTGCATATTTTCCTTTGCTGTTTAAGGTTAATGAGGTAAAATCTACACTGTTTACATTATTCGGACTATTGTGCTCATCTTTGTTGCCATATTTATTACAACGTTTTGGCCAATGTCGAACTGAACCCTTTATTTTTCTCACTGGGGTAGACTGTTCTAGTTCCATGTGCCATGTTTAATGGATGTCAGTTATCAGTTATCTCCTGCTAATTCCCCTCTCCAAGTTCTCCACTGCCTTGAAGACACATGGCACAATGGATAAAGGTGTTGGTTAGATCCAGTGACAAAACCGAAACAGTGTGAGTTCAATACCCAGTTAAGGCAGTGGAGAACTTGGATAGGGGAATTAACAGAAGATAACTGATAACTGATATCCATTAGACATGGCACGTGTAACTAGAACAGTCTACCCCAGTGAGCGAAATAAAGGGTTCAGTTTGACATTCCAACAACCTGAAAAAGGTCGGAGCGTACAACGGCCAAAACCTTGTGATAAATATGGCAACAAAGATGAGGACAATAGTCTGAATAATGTAAATAGTGTATATAATACCTCATCTCAGAAATATAGACAGATACTGAAGGGCTGAAACGCTGTAATAAATATGGCGACACAGATGAGGACATTAGTCCGAATAATGTAAATAGTGTACATAATACCTCATCACAGAAATATAGTCAGGTAAAAATCTATATTTAAAGTTCTCATTTTTAATGCAGATAGACCTTTCATACCTGAAAGATCACCCTTCTTCTATCATATATCTTATGTGACTTCACATAACAAGCTAAGCTTAGTAATTATTAAGAGAAGCTAGGGAAAATTAGAGCATTTGAAAATATGTATTTTTATTCAAAAGGTAAATCTGTATGTTGAGTTTAATATCAAAATCAACAGGTGTTGAAATTCTTGATGAAAATAATTTTACTTTATTTGTGAGAAAAAAAAAAAGAGGAATAAATCAATATATTGATTATTTGATGAACATTTATTTATTCAGACAAATGCTACAGATAAATTGCAATATTTTGAGATTTATTTCCCTTGGAATGATTCAGGATGATTATTGCCTCTTGTCATGTTATCATCTCTTCACATTGAATTGCTGAAATTAAATTAGAAATTAGAATCATTCTTTTAAAAGTTATTTTTTTATAACATGGATATTATATATATCTATTATTTTTATAACATGGATATTATATATATATCTTATTTCATAAATACTCCTTAGTTATTTGGATGAATGTACAATAACATTTAATCATTAGAGTATGAGTACATGAAACCTTTAAATTAGTTGCTGATCTATTGATTAATATTGATATATTAAATGTGGAACTAATATTAACATATAATAATTGTAATATAAAAAGAGATCTTTTCAAGTGAGACCAGCTGTATTCATTTTTCAATGAAATAATTTTATTGTTTGTCTGTAATTATGAGACCAAACTGTTGCAAAAGAAAGCAACATTAAGCAAAATGCAGAATGAGAAAATGGTCCTCTCCTATCTGGGTGATTGGTGAAATATGTCTTTTTTGCTTTTCAATTTCTTACAGTTTGACTTTAAATCTACTCACTCACTCAACTCTAGGTAGGTCTTTTGACCTGTTAGTCCAGAAGCAATTCTACATATCAAGTTCTTCTCTTAGTATAAGTAATTAGATTTTATCCATCACAGACTTGTTAGGTCTGTCATACAGCACCTGGTATTCCCCATCTGAATACTAACCAGACTCAACATTGCTTAACTTCAGTGATCAAACAAGAACCACTGTTTTAATGTGATGTGGCTGAAGGCCAATACAAAACTGAATTGAGTAAATGACATGTAATAAGAATATGTATCATGTGAGTTTGATTGCAATACATTTCAGACACTTAACAGTTTATTAAAATACTTACATTTATTTGTGATGAAAAAACAATGCAGGTCAATTGATTTCTGGTAATAAAAATAAAGACCAGGTTAAATTTTTGGATGAACTGATATCACAATTGATTTTTTTGTAAGTATCCAAGCATACATGTGATATTTTAGAAAGAGAGTTTATCATAAAGTCCTTTTTTCATGAAGAGAGAAAACATAGAGAATTAGATTTGGCTATAATGATAACAGTTTTCTGAATTGATGACCTATGCTGTCTCCAGACGATTATTGTTATAGAAAGTATATTTGGTAAACTGAGTTCAAATTCCAGCCTAGTGTGTTGCATTCACTTTCATGCTCATGCCATTGAGAAAGATATGAATTCATCTCTTGTTTTCCTCCACCAACTATGAATAAAATAGCAGGACAAACAGTCCTGGGTAGGAGTCAGTCTAGGAAAAGGATTAATCTGAATTCAAAGCTGTAGAGAGGGTTGTAGGAAACCATGACATGATCTTTGCCAAGATGTCATGGCATTCAAGGAAAATAATAAAAAGGAGTCTATGGAAAGCCTTAATCACATATATCCTGAATGAATATGTCATTAAAAGTAATCCTTCCTTTTATTTGATTTATGTAACTCATTTCTTTGACTTGTGTAACTCATTTCAAACATCCATTTTCTCATCTCCTGATTGACATTTTTAGAACTTCTACATGTGATTAAACTAGATTAAACTAAAATATGACTTTTTTTTTTTTTTTACTGATCCACAATATATGAACTTTTTGTATGCAAACAACATGTTTCCACTTTTGTTTTTGTATACATTAGCAGGAAGTGAGTATCAGAATGAAATCTCCTGTTCTCTTCTGATAGTGAATATATTCATGGAGTAATTGGAGGAAATGAATTTAAGAGCAGGAATATTGAGAAAAAAAAAAGCACTTGGTTTAGGCACAGTTGAAAAGAATTTATGCAGGAAGAGATGACCTATTTTCCACCCTGCAATCCTTTTCCATAGATGCAACATTTGTAAACCTTTTCCATATTCAGACAAGCTCCATTCTTCTTTGGTGTCACCAATTGAAACCCTTTAAAGCTATTCACAGCCTTGAATCACTTTCATTCCCTCTGTATTCCCTCGATAAGAAGAAAGTTCTATTCAGACAGTTTCTTTCCAAGAACTGCTACTTTCTGGAGAAGACTGCAAGTGAATGCTTTTCTGAACACTATAACGGTTAGTCATTAACTTTTCTACCTATTCTCATATTCACTTCCTACTTCCCCTTTTGTGTTCATAACACACACCGCATTCAGTAACCCTCTACCAGGAGTGGCTCTTTGACCTTGTATTATTTTCAACTTATGTCAACAATTGCATTTGACATTGTAGAATTTTTAGCATAGTTAAACAATTTTGATAACTCAGTTTAACATATAAATTTAAATTTTGTAAATATCTACAATTTGGAATTGTATATTTGTTCTTACCTTGACTGACAGCACACAGTAATGCACACATTGTTTCACTATAGAAGGTGCACCAGATATCAAAATTATAATATTTTATTCCATCAGAGATACAAACTTGATTTCCATTTGACAGTTCTGAAAATATAAAGATAAATTTAATATCATTTAAATTGGCAGGTCACAGTTTTCCTTTTTTATACAAAGCAAATCATTAATGAAAATTTATAATCAATGAAATTATTAATAACTCACAAAGGTTACATAGAAGTCAGTATAAAGTGATAATGTGTTTATTTCCTCTTTCAAATACCTACTTCAGAAGAATAATATGTAAGTGAGTTTCACAGGTTTATTGTTTGTGAGTTTCATTCTTATACCGTATTACTTTTTATTGTGGCCCTCTACTAAAACTTGACTAATTCTTTTTAATATAAACATTAGTACTTTGCTGATATGGTTACACCTCATTTAACTTAACTCAATATTCATACATTTTAGATTGAAAAATATCAGCAACCACATCATCATTGCATTTGCATTTATTTGTTTATCAAAGTGTCTGGATATAATTGAATAATATCACATTGCACTGAAAACTGTAAAAATTGACTGCTTCTTCTAAATGCTGACTTAGTAAAATTTATTGCAATTGGAATCCTCTATTTGCACAAGCAATTGAAAATAATTTAAAATTAAAAACTGACTTTTCTCACAGGCATACAAAATGACAACTAAAATTCAGTACCAATTTCATACTTCATGGACAATTTTGCTTTAGTGTTGAAAGTTGAATTAAATTTAAATTCTTTTAAAGAGAAGCATGAAAAATAAAAAAAATTAATGCACTTTGTTGCAGTCACTACTTTTAACCCAAATAAAAGGAATGGCAATCAAAATTTTTGCATACAAATGACAAACAGATAAACATTTTTTTGTTTAAAATAAAAGCAATGTATTTTTACAAAAATTAGTTTTTGGAAACAGTGAGTGTATATATATGTATGTATGTATGTGTGTGAGAGAGAGAGAGAGTGCTTGACAATTGTGGAAAAATGACTTACATGCTAGGCAGCAGCTATTCACAGAACAGAAATAAGGAAAAAAATATTTTTGAAAATGCACTGCTTTTTATACTCATTCTATATGACTTTCCACCAAATTTGTTTGTTTATGTTTTTGTTTACTTTAGATACTGTTTGATAAGAGTTGGTATTTTGCTGTGTCATATTATCTCAGGGCTTGTAAGTTGTTGTTGTTGTTGTGTAAATGTTGGTGTAGTACAAGTGTTGTTGCTATGTTCTTGAGAATTGAGCATCAATGCATGCTAGTTTAATGGAAATATTGTCTTTCTAAGAGAGGTAATTACTTGTGAAGAATTGTAAAATATTTATTAGCTCTCTTGTGTCCTGAATAAGATCCTTCATAATATGGAGTTAAATTATTTTTTACTGTGCCATTGTGAAAAAAAAATAATCATGATTGCCCAGATCTTTTGGAATATATATTTGTGTGGTTACTTGTCTTGGAGCAAATTGCAGCTACAAAAGTTTTGCTTTTACCTCCTGAACAAATGTTGTGAGTTCAATTTTTGTGTTACTATAAAAAAATTGACCAGAAAGAGTCAAAGTGATTCTGTAAACTATTTCAGCTGGAATACATCATAGATCATCCTTGACTATGTTTATTATGAAAAACATTACAAGTGACAAATTTTCTGCCCAGTTATTTTGATTGTTTCTGATGACTAAGGTAGTTTTTGATTATCAATGAAATTGTTCGATCATACTTGTGAGCAAGCAATCTTGTGACTTCTTTGAAAAGTTGTGAGTGGAATTGAAACCCACCATTTGTGGTGATTATGGAAAGAACACTAAAGCAGTGTCTTTACTATAATTTTAGCATGTGAATTTTCACTCAGATATGCAGCTGTTTATCAACCAAGTACCAAGATGTAATCTTCAAGAACTCCCGTCTTAGCCATTGCGGTCAGATGTTAAAGACCATTACCAACATTCACGCAAGTGCGAACTCTGAAATCTCTTCTGAACTTTTACCAACTTTACAACTCACAATTCCAAACACACTAAAGAAACTTTATTCTTCTAAATTACAGTTTAATATTACTTCCTTTTAATATGAACTCAGCTACAACTATTACCTAATCAACGGAACACGACTGTCCTACCTTTTCAGTTTGCATGCATGTATATCAAATATTAATAAATTCAACTGTTATGTTTTGAAATCATTCCATTCAGTTTTGTATTTTATACTATGTGCTATTTACGTCAAATATAAATTGCATTGTGTCCACGCATTGTCCTTAATCCCACCTTTCCTAGCCAAACGTTAAATATTGGTAACACTGTCGCTACAATGGAAAGAACACTGAAGCAGTGTCTTTACTATAATTTTAGCATGTGAATTTTCACTCAGATATGCAGCTGTTTATCAAGAGTGTAAATCTATTACTGTCAAAATATATTGGTAGCTCTGAAATGTATCTACCAGTTCAATATGTAAATTAGTAAACCTTGTGTTTGGGTTACTAAATGTACCAATAGTATGTCTTGTAACCTTATTTTGCAGACATGCTAAGCAATTTTTTGTCTAAGTTCATATGTTTGTTATTATGCTTCACTATACATATCTTTGAGTAACCATTTTGCTTATACTTATACTCCATGAAAATAGCCTTACATAGAAAAGGAGGTACATATGGTCTAGGATTCTCCAAGGAAATATTACAAAATAGTTTTTTATCACTAAAAGGGGCAGGTAACTCTGAAATCTGTTAAGTCTGCGTAATGAATCATCATTTTTGATAGAGTATCAGCTAAAGCATCTTGAAATCCAAAGATGTATTTGATATCTGAAGTGAACTGTGAAATTTAATCTAATTGTTGCAATTCTTTTGGTAAATGTTGATTTTAGATCATAGAAAAAGAGGTACATATGGTCTAGGATTCTCAAAGGAAATATCACAAAATATTTTTAATCACTAAAAGGAGCAGGTAACTCTGTTATTTGGAGTGATGTCCCTTGTACTGCTGTCTTTCTTTTGTTCATCTGCTATAGACACATAGCTGAAATCTGTTAAGTCTGTGTGATGAATCATCATTTTTGATAGAGTATCAGCTAAAGCATCTTGAGATCCAGAGATGTATTTGATGTCTTAAGTGAACTGTGAAATTTAATGGAATTGTTACAACTCTTTTGGTGAATATTGATTTGTTGTTGAGTGTGTAGTGGTATTGACGGAATAAATCAACCCACACATTTTTTTACTTTACGAATGTGCAAGAAAATAAAAAGCAAACAAGAGAAGAAATACAAGAAAATAACTTTTCTTAATCAGGAACAATATTTATATTTATAAAAAAAACAACAGTTTTACAACAACAATAATAAGAGTTACTTCCCTTCGACTGGGCTAATGTTTTTACAAATTAAAGGTTATTTTTTTATCCGAGCTCACAAAAACTGAATTAACTTGTAGTTCAAAATGTTCACTGAAAGAGAATCTTATAAAGCTGAAAATATGTTAATAAACTTTTAGCTTTAAAGAAGTTGGAGAAGTGAATGTTCCGTATGTTTTTGTTGCTCGTAGTTTTAAATGTATTGTTCGTAATTGTTTGTAATTAAAGTTCGTCTGATTCAATAACGTAATTGAATAAGAATATAAAATTTTACAAGTTGGTGAGTGAGCTGTTTCGTTGAAATTGTAATGTAGCTTGATTTTCAGTGAAGTAATTTCATGTTAATGAACTTTAGGTTCCAACTTTGTACTTCGCTGCAGTAATGATTCAAGCGTCGTGAAGTCGATTAGCGAATTTGGTCGTCGTAAATTCTCACTGGGCGGGTCCGCTCGTACCTTCAACTTATATGTTCCTTCAACCACGTGACAGGCTCCGAAGGCATTGTTTTTTCGTCAGGTCAAAAACTAGGTTGACGTTGTTCGGACGTAGTGGTGAGCAGGTAAATTGTTTTTTTAACACCTGTTAACCACTCAGAAAGCGCCTTACAAAACTCAGTCTAGAGAGCCTGATATGTTTTGTCTCGCTTATTGAGAACAATACACGTAAAGATAAATTTAATATTTATTATCCAATGAGGAGTTTAGGTTTTCAGAAACATTCATGAAGATGTGATCCGCTCTTTGCACGAAAATCGACATTTGTGAAAAAGTGGTAGCGGACAGCTAAAAGTGCAGTTATAGATATGGCCTTTTTAGTTGATGGTAACAGTCAGCAGCAGAAAATAGGTTATCTTAAGACAAAACATCGTTCATGGCTAAAACAAACATTGGCACGGTTTTTGACAATGACCACTGTAGTAGAATACTGTATGGCTATCCACCATGGGGCATTTGCGTCTTTGTCAAGCCTCTATGGTACACTGGACCCTATACTCTTCAAAGCTCTTTACTCCAGTGAAAACAGCAACTCTTCACTCCACTCAATTCCAGGTAACTGCTTCTCAGTTTGCAACATTGATAGAAAATTCCATTATAGACATTTTACACTGGTCCTTGAAGTGAAGCTTGGGTCACTCAATGTTACACATACCCTCAGACAGTTCTCCATACAGTACCTGTTTGGGAATTCAGGAGTTATCCATGTGTGCAATGTGCCCAAGTCACCTGAGATGCTGAAACCACATGATGAAAATTTCTCATATGAAAATTATTTAACCTCCTCTCTTGACCAGCAATCAATGTCCACATCTCACTCCTGTACTTATACACACTCACCATAGTGAAGTTAAAATGGCAGAACAGTGTAGAATGTAATTTCTGTTATTGCTAATAAATTTTCTGAATTTTCTCAGCTGTCAAATTGGCATCCACTTCATCTTGGATGGTTGAGATGCTTTGTCGCAGACCCGGCAGCGTGCAGTGCTGGTTTATTACTAAGTGGCCTTGTGCCAGACACCACACTAAACTACCGAGTCTACAAGCAATGTAAAAAAAATAAAAATGTGCGTGAATGAACAGTGAGAGGAAAGGGGTCAATCAACAAGTGCATAAAATAAAATATATTAAGATAGCCGACTCAGAATGACAGGACAAGACTGGATTCAAACAAGAGTAATTTTTATTAAATGCAGGAAAAACAAGTAACTTCTCCCGTAGTAGGGATCAATGAATATGTTCCGCGCCAAAAGTAGAAAATAAGATGGCTAAAGGCGGGAAAGGTTCTTGAAGAAGAAAGGTTCCAGTAAGTCAATGTACATGATAATATTCATACAAGGAAAAATACTCACTGCGA
Organism: Acanthosepion pharaonis; assembly: GCA_903632075.3. NCBI lineage: Eukaryota > Metazoa > Mollusca > Cephalopoda > Sepiida > Sepiidae > Acanthosepion > Acanthosepion pharaonis. The sequence goes on along the minus strand of CAHIKZ030000195.1, from coordinate 672,684 downwards.
GTTTTTAGGTAATGTGAGTGAATGTTATGTACATATTTTTTTTCCCCTTTTTTTTGTACTGGTTCAAAACAGATTTATGACGAGACCCAAAGTGGACGACGAATTAATATTTTGTATGTTCTGCGTCGTCTCGGAAAAGGACTTTGAATGACGAGTCACAAAGGGCCGAAAAGTTAATTATTTGGTATATGCATCATCTCGTAGAAGGACTTTGAATGACGAGCCAAAAGGGACGCAGAATTAATTATTTGGTGTTTTTATTGGTTACCTGTTGAATACGAAGTTTCTGCCGACGACTGTGTCGTGTCTCTAACGTCTTCTGGTAGAAAACGGAGAAGGTCTGATCTGCGATTAGCAAGTTGTTCGTCAGTAGGATATCCCTGTCTGTATTTATTGGTTCGCTGACGAGGGATAAAAATAAGCCATTATTAGTTGAATACGAAGTTTTGCCGACGACTGTGTCGTGTCTCTAACGTCTTCTGGTAGAAAACGGAGAAGGTCTGATCTGCGATTAGCAAGTTGTTCGTCAGTAGGATATCCCTGTCTGTATGTATTGGTTCACTGACAAGGGATAAAAATACCCCATTATTAGTTGAATACGAACTTTTGCTCACGACTGTGTCGTGTGTCTCTAACGTCTTCTGGTAGAAAACGGAGAAGGTCTGACCTGCGATTAGCTTCAAGAAGAGAAGAAGTCTTGGTAGAGTGTGAAGTCGCCATTGTTGAAATAAGATATTCCGGCCCGCATATGGGTTAAGGGCACGGAATAAATGAGTTGCCCATCTAGTCGGGTCGAAAGTCGAGAGGCAACTGGCTTGCAAACGCTGGCCGTTTTAGACGCCGCGAAACGCGCGGGAAAAAATTCAAAATCTATCATGAGTTCATCAGCAGGAGCCAACGAGTTTACTGCTACATTTAGCTGTGAGTGAAAGGTAGGGGTGAAAACACGCGCGCACACACGCACGAGTGTGAAAGGAAGGGAGGAAACTCGCGCGCGCGTAAAATATAAATGGAATTAATGTGTTAATTCCATAGCTTCTCTTGAGATTGTGTGGCATAAGGAATTTAATTGTTTAACACACTAACTTAGTCTGGTAAATGCTTCCTAAAGATGCTTCAAATGCTCTGACTTGTTTGCCCTGGATATAAATATATCATTAACAAATGTGTAGATAAAGGTTAAACCATGAAAGACTTTGTCTAGAAACTGATGGCATGCCTGCACTGCATTACAAAGATTACAAAATAGCATCCTTGTAAATATATACAGTTCAAATGTTGTTGTAACTGCCATTTTATGTATATTCTCATCTGCTAGTGGTATGCTTGTACAAGGTCCAGCTTAGAAGAAGAAATGGTTGATCCTTGTAAGCTTGCTATAGAGCCACTTATGTATGGAAGAGGATAGCTGTCATTTGTAATCGCATTCAATCACCTAAAATACCCACATGTTTGTCAGGTCAAATTGCCTTTGGATACCAAATGGATTGAAAATGATCATGAACTTTTTGAGGGTCAAATCACATCTTGTTGAAGCATTTTCTCAAATTCCTCTTTGGTAAACTTGTGTCTATCCTGTCACAGCCTGAATGGAGTAGATTAAACCAGGCAGCCTGTGGCTTGGATACAATATCTGGTTGTATGCTTCTTTGTGCCTAAATATAATCCATCCTGGGTAAGATGATAAACTACATTTGTGTCCTGGGTAAGACGAAAAACTACATCCAACAGCAAGACCTATGTGATTTCCTATTGAGCTGTTTTATCTGCATTGTCAATTCCTCAACTGCCTGTTTAAGACTTGCTATTTCTTTTTGATGCTTCTGTAAAAAATGTACTAATCTATTATGACTAATATGAATACGATCTGCAACTTCCACCAGTTTATCAATGTCTGCCTGTCTTGCAGTTGGTGCTAGAATTTGATTCATATTGAATGTTAATTTGTCCTGCCACAGTCTTGTGTCAGGCATGACATAGAAGCCTAATAATCTCTTCATATATTGTAATAACTGTGAATTAGTTTTGTCATCATTGAAAAAGTCCTGTAGCATGCTTTCATTAGACCTGTAGGCTTCATAATGGTGTCTTTGAGCATATTGTAGGGCTGATTCTTGGGTATCATTTTTAGAAAGTCAATAACTTTGTTAGCAAGTACTATAGATAGGTTTTCCACTATGTAGCAGTAATGTGACCATTGGGATGTAATCCTTTTTGCATCAAATATTGTCTCAGTTTGACATGATCTTTGACAACTACAGGAGAAATGCTGAGAACAGAGATAACCACTGTACATTGCCTTCATCAAACTCACAAAAGTATTCAATCTTGTGAGCAATGATGGTTTGTTCAAGATACTTGACAGAATTTGTTATCCTCTGAGACTCCTCAAGATTGTCCAGTCATTTCATGTGGATATGAACTAGTAATATAAAAAGAAAAAATAATTTAGCAGACTATTATTTTTTAGAGGAAGTGTATCTCTGCTCAAACTTCCTGAGGTTGACTTTTGAGATCAGTTGGAAGACAAAGTTGATTTTGATTGAGAGTGATAGAAATTTTTTTCAGTGAGTTGTTTCTTAACTGTCAAGCGATGTAGACATGTTGACTTTTGTGTCTGGAATGGCTTCTCAGTGGAGAGGGATCAATCCCCCACTGGATAGATAGAACATATCAACATGAATGTTAATGAAATAGTAAAGTTAAAATTCCCTGTGTTAAAGTTCTTTTATCTCTGGACTCAAAGCAAACTAGCAATCACCAGCCATGAGAGAAGAATGCAACGTTATTATTAAATTGATGCTGTCATCCAAGACCTCCCCAGCACAAAGGAGCAATACAACAAAATGCCATGAATAGAAAGTATATTTTTTCAGATTTAAACAATGCAAAATGTTAATTTTTGCTTACATTTCTTACAACATATGTTCTATATTACAAGAGGAATTGTTATCATTGTAAACTCAGTTTAATCTATCCAAGATTTTCTTACATTGAGTAAATACTTTTGAAACAAAGTTTTAAATAGAACACATTAACTTTAGTATTTCTCTAATACATGTCCTTTGCATTAAAAGAAATCTCTAAATTTATTGTGCATTAATATTCTGCCTTCTTACCACCACAGAAATTATCTTTAAGGAAATTATGATTATTTTGGGATAATGACATTATTCATCAAAATCTTAAATCTGTAAAAGGGTAAGTCATGATTTTAAAGTTATTTTTCTTTCCATTTCATTTACGCGTATGAATTATTTTTCTTTTATTACTAAACTGTACAAAAGGCTTATTGCATAATTCATGGAACTTATAAATTACTTTTATTACCATTGTCTTATTCAAGCCAAATTTGAAATTGTTGCATTTGACATTACAAAATTTGGCAGGATCATTTGGCATTACTGATGACCACTTTTGACCTTCTTATTTTTACTGTTTGTAACATCAATCATTTGGTATGGTGAATATTTTACGTACGTTTATAAGAAGCCAATTTTTTTTTACTACATACTATATTGCAGTTGGAAGTGAAGTAACAGTGAGGGTCACGAATATAATATATTTTTCCGTTATGTTTGCAGTCAGCCTTAATTCCTGAAAAACAAAATAGATTTAGTAAATTTTTAATTGATATGAAATAATTTCTTTTCTCATGTAAAGCATTTTAGCAAAATCAGTAATCAGTCAAATGCACAATTCACAAAAGTTACATTAAGTTCTGCATAAATAAATAATAAACTTATATTCTGTTTAGAATACAGACTATAGATCAACATTAGTTTTGAGTTTCTTACACTCTACTCTGTTATTGTGGCCTTGTGTCAAACATTAATATTCAGCTCAGTTATGTTTGTTGATCTAATCTGATATAATATCATTTTACCAGGTAACTGATATTTATTTCTGAAATGAAACAGAAAATGTGGCACAAGGCCAAAACGGGACATGGGGAAGGCTGGTCATCAGTCTGTCATATTTAAACTTAGCTAAAAACACAATCACTAACCCAAACAAACTATAATATATTCCTTACACCAAAACACCACATTCTTACTTATCATTCTTACTACAACAACTATAATACCTCAAAGTCTCTATGAAATCCTAACTAGTCCCCATATGTACAATTTGTCTGGGGGAGTGGAGATAATAAAATAATAACATTTAGAAATGAAAACCCCCAATGAATATGTAAATAGTACTACAGTGTAACCCGGATATAAGAAACCCGGATATAAGAGATTTTCTGGTCCCAAATTAGAGCCTGTGTTAATGTATATAAAATAGACCAAACCCGGATATAAGAGAAACCCGGATATAAGAGACTTCTTCTCCAGTCCCAGCAACTTTCTTATATCCAGGTTTACACTGTATATATACAAAACTAAACAAAATGCTGTTAGTAATAACCCTCTCCCCACACACAATCCTTAATTGTGGCAGAAATATCAGTTAACTGGAAGAATTAATGTGGAACAAGGATAAATTAAAACCAATCATTCAACTAACCACACACACTCAAATACACACTCATTCAGACACAACAACAAACATGAAAAACACTAGAAAAGCAAAATGTGTCCCGCATCCACCAGAGAACTGACATTTCTGGTCACCTAACAGGGAAGGGAGAATTAAACTAAAGAAAGTAGGGACAGAAAATAAAAGGGGTCAATGAGCATACATCCCCTAGCTAAATTAACTTGCCTAACACAAGTCTAAACTAACCTATTTTGTGTGGGGTTGCCAACATTTAAGACAGCATTCCCAATATCCTGATGGCAAACCGTCATCAAAATGCCGCTCTAATATGATTTAGAATGGTATATGTGAGTGGAAGTATGAAGAGTTGTGTAACAAATGAATGAGTGAACGTTTGACGAGGCAAACGTCATGGCGGCGAACACAAAACTGGAGGTGCACGTGCGCGACCAGACTGGGAGCGAGGCCCATATTCATTTGCATAAGCGTATACCTCAACGGCATAAAAGCTGAGACTTTGCGAGGGTAAACAGGGGAAAGTTGTACAGTTGTGCGAAAGTCACACGTGTTGTTCATTTCGATGTTGACTGTGACGTAAGACTGAGAAGAAGAAGAAGAAGACGGAGAAGACAAAGACATCAGTAATTTTGTTACAGACTGATTACAAGCTATTTTGGCATTATGACTGACAGAAAGTTCGATGTAAAGCTTGTGCCAGAATACAACGGAACGACATCAATTGTTGGTTGGCTAGAAAGAGTAGACATGATTTGCAAACTTTCGGGAGTTGACCAGGTCAAGCAAGCAATCCCCTTGCGATTGGCTGGAGGGGGCCTTCGATGTCTACTAGCAACTTTCGGATGCAGACAAGACCGATGTGACCAGGGTGAAATCTGCACTTCAAAGGGCCTTTGCACTTGACCCATGTGAAGCGTACAAGCAGTTTTCGAGATGCACTTTGCGCTCGGATGAGTCGGTAGATGAGTTCTACGCAGCATTGAAGAAACTCTCCAGCCCGTTCGGAGGAATGCCTGACCGAGCACTGAAGTATATGTTCATGGCTGAACTGCCTGCCCACACCCAGGAGTTGTTGCGGGCGTCTGCCGATGTTGACCACATTCCCACGGAGAGCATGCTCGGCCAGGCAAGAGCTGTCATGAACAGTGAATGGGTTGCTGCCACCGTCGACTGACCACCTACAGAAAAAGTGCTTCTACCTAAGCCCACCGAGAGCTCGCTGCATTGCTTTGATTGTTCTGGGCCCAACCATCTGACTAAGCACTGCCAGTTTGAATGACTAGGGCAGCGCCGAAAGCCCAACATCCGATGTTACGGGTGCCAGAAGGAGGGCCACGTCGCGTTGAAATGTCCGGAAAACGGAGACAGGGGCAAGATGTGAGTGCCACTCTCGCCCCGAGTAATGTAAGAACTAACCTGCCAGAGTTTGGTTTGTGGTTCACCGAATGGACGTAGGACGGATGTACTGACTGTTGACGGAAGGAACATGACTAGCAGGGGAGTGACCAGTGTCAATCTACAGGTGAATAAGAGGATTCTCGTAGTGGTCGAAATGCTGGCCATGGATGGAGATCTATTGGGGTTCAATCTCCTGCTTGGACTTGATGTTATACGCCTGTTGGGTGCTGTTCATATAAATGAGCATGGTGAGGCCAGTTTTCCAAACAATGTGTCCAGCCAGTGTCGGCGCTGCTGTCACAATAAAAATAGAAAGACCTGACTTTGATGTGGAATTCAACCCCACTAAGAAAATATGGATGGTGACTTGGAAGTGGTTGGGTGAGCTGCCGGCAGATCAGTTGATCAATCAGACGCCTGAATATACCGTGCCAAAACACATCCAGAAGGAATATAATTGCGAGTTGCAGACTTGGATTCATAAGAGATGGCTGATACCATACCCGGAGAAGGAGCTCAGTCCCCCGTGAAGCTTGATCCCACTAATGGCAATTGTTCAGCCTAACAAAGGAAAAGTATGAGCTGTTATGGATTACCACAAACTAAACGACCATGTGGAAGCGTACACGGCACGTGCCAATGTGTGCTCTCAAAAACTGAGAGACTGGCGTAAGAAGTGGTCTTACATGTCGGTGTTGGACTTAAGAAAAATTCTACCTTCAGGTGCATGTGCACTGTTCTCTATGGCCGTTCCAAACTGTAATGGTTAAAGGGCAAAGATACTGTCTAACTTGGATGGGATTTGGGTTGAATGTAGCCCCCTCCATTATGCAGTCGATCGTGGAGGCTGTTCTATCCAGAGATGTGACTGTTCAACAGCCGACGTCGGCATACATAGACAATGTGTACATCAACAACAGCGTGGCGCCCACGGAGTGGGTAAGGCAGAATTTTTCCCAGTTTGGGCTAGAAAGTAAGGATCTGGAGCAACTTGAAGACTGTGCTCGGATGCTTGGATTGGATGTCTGGGGGGAGCGTGGCACTTTGTGGTGGAAGCGTGGGAGTGTGATTCCGGATATCCCAGAAGTTGTGACATGTTGTGCCATTTTCTCTCTATGTGGGAAGCTGATTGGGCATCTGCCAGTGTATGGGTGGCTCCAAGCAGCAATGGGAGTTATAAAGCGAATGGGCCAATGCTGTGACCCGAGGATGGAATGACACTACAGAGGATGTCCCACTGCGAAAAATGATGATGATGGGGTGCTCTGTTCAAGAAGCGGTGTATTGGTACAACGTAGCACCCACAGATGATACATCTCCATTGGCTGCACCTGCCAACAGAATCTACAGATATGAGGTCAGGATAAGGAATATCGACCCAGTACCAACGTCACCGGCCACTGCACAAAACAGATACCGTTTGGGAGACTCTGTGTGGGTCAAAACGCCCCATTATCGATGCACTTGAAGATTCCAAGAAGGAACAGTGACAGAGGTGATCAGCCTGCAATCCGTTGTTGTTGACGTCGTCCCACACCATATAAAGGACGTATGACACCAGACAAATGTCATCCCATCTGGCGAAGTGGATGATGAGACTTCTGACGACACTGGGTATATCACACTGCCTAGCCAACAAACAGCACAAAATAGAGAAACCACAGAATCACTCTTGCGATGAAGCACATGCTGGAGATTACCAACGAGACCTTGTCCATGCTGTGATCATCAAGGATCAGGGTGGAGTGTAACAAATGAATGAGTGAACATTTGACGAGGCAAACGTCCTGGTGGCAGACACAAAAATGGCAGTGTGCATGTGCAACCACACTGGGAGTGAGACCTGTATTCATTTGCATAAGTGTATGCCTCACCGGCATAAAAGTTGAGAGTTTTCGAGGGTAAACGGGGGGAAGTTGTCCAGTTGTGCGAAAGTCACATGTAATTATTATTATTATTAGACTGATTACAAGTTGTAAAAACAGAATTGGGGGGATGTGAGAGGCACATACTTCTGCCTTCTCCTTTAGGAAAGATTCCATTGGGACCACAGATGAACTGTGATCTCAATTTTCTCCCATACCACTGACCAATTCATTTCCAACAGAAGATCAGGATCGAATCAGACACCAAATATCTTGACTGGTCTGTCCATCCAGAGGAAAGGGCTGGGAAGAAAAACTCCTTACCATGCACCCAATTGCAAAACAGCAGAACTGAAATATCATCAGTATAGGTGGAGTACCTGGCTAGGTGGTAGCACCAGGTAAAGAGATTCAATGTAGGACCAACTTTGCTTTTATATTGTGAAGGAAAGGCGCCAATGCAAGAACATAAAGCAAAGGCAATAGTGGACAACCTTGATGAATAAAACAAGACAACACAGAAGGCTTCGATTGTACCTCATTCACTTCCACCAACACACCAATGGATGCATACAGAAGTCAGATTCAAGTGTGAAAATATGGCCTGAAACTGGCAGCTAGAAGGACAGCCTCAAAAGAATGATGGTCAACCCTATCAAATGCCTTGGACTGATGTAAATTGATCAGTGCAGCTTCACTGTCAATTTGCTTGATGATCAAGCATATGAATGTGGTCCTGAATAGTCCTGCTCTTCACAGCACAAGTATGCTTAGAGTCAATTAAATTAGACAGGACAGCCTGCAAATGGCTGGCTAGGATCTTGGCTAAAATCTTCAACTCTCTATTTAACATAGGTAACTTTCAGCCTTTGACTATCACATCCCTACTGCCTTTGTTTTTGCATAACAACTTGATCACACCCCTGGTAAAGCATTGAGGTATAGACCCCTGCTTCATCCAGATGCTGTAAATCAGTTCCAGGAAAGGGACAAGAACAGATGACTGCATCAAGTAGGGTTCATAAGGTAGACTATCTAATCCTGGAGTTTTATCTCAGCCAACCAGCTTCAGAACTTCCCAGATCTCAGACTCTTTAACAGGACCCTTACCTCCAACCACCTCAAGGTGGGGAAAGTCAGCCAAATAGGCATTAAGCTGAGCAGGGCTGAGACTGTACTCCATGGTGAATAGATCCTGAAAGTAGTCACAAAATGCCTCACATATATCCGTGTCTGCTTATCTAGCAATGGGACACACATGATATGCCTGTTGGATGCATTTCTAACTTAAACTATCAACAAATATGAAAAAAACACTCAAAAAACAAAAAAACAAAAAGTGTCCTACATTCACCAGAGAACTGACATTTCTAGGGGTGAGAGAGGGAATTAAGCTAAAGAAAGTGGGGACAGAAATAAAAGGGGTCAATGAGCATACATCCTCTAGCTATGTTAACTTAGTATAAAAAACTAAAAGCAAAACAAGCCTAAACTAACCTACTTTGGGCAATTTCTTAAGAAACCCAGTCATGCCTCAGCTGCTGATAGCAGTACAGCATCTCTCATGACTGTACAGGCCCACACAGAAGTGACAATCTTGATTGCAATGAATGCATATGAAGATGCTCTCCTTCAATGTCACCTTGTTGTTTTCCTTTTGTCCAGCATACTTCTCCTCAGCAGCAAGCCTTCATTTATACCTATCCTTGCCCCAGCCCTTGGTGTAAATTGCATCTTCAACATGATTGTGCACTGGCAACATCTTCCCACCTCTCAATGTCCATGTCCATTGGCCTCATGTCCCTTTTGCAGATATACTTGAAGTGAAGATAAGGTCACCCCACTGCCCTCTTGCTGGTGGCCAGTTCCTTGTACATAAGGACCTTTGGAATCCAGCATACAGTGTACATGTCCAAGCCAGTGGAACTAGTGCTGTTGAAGAAAGATGTATAAGCTTGGTAACTGGGCATGGGTGAGAACTATGGCATTGGTGACCCAGATTGCATCTCAGACAGTGAAGACGAAATGTGCTCAGGTGTTTCTCCTGTCTGGAGTAGAGGCTCCAAGTCTCATTGCCGTAGAACAGCATCCTGACTACACATGCCCTATAGACTACAGTTTTGGTGTTTGTAATAACCTTTCTGTTCTCCCAGACTATCGAGATCATCCTGGCAAACACAGTGGCAGCTCGTCAGATCCAACTGCTGAAATCAGTGTCTAGGGACAAGATCTCTGAAACAGTAGAGCCAAGGTATGTGAATTGATGGAAAACTTCCACATTGTAGTTGTTGATTTTGATGGCAGGAGGTTGTCCATGAATTTGGCCTATCATGCTGGCATTATTCATTTAAAATTCTTAAAACACAATTAAATAAATACTAATTTTCTGCTTAGAATGCCTACTACAGAGCAACAGGTTATTAGTTTTGAGTTTGATTCTTACACCCTATTCTGTTGTTTAATTTTCTTTGCTATAAATATTCTAAAATATTTATTCTTTGTTTTTATTTCTCACAATAACTATTCAGTTAGTTAATCTATCAATAATTGGCAGAGATAGAAAACTTTAACTTTTGGTATTTTCCACTTTATGCATATATCATTTTGCACATTAAATCAACCACTATCAATGCATCTGAATTTCCTGTTATTTTTTATATTGCAAGTAAAGAGATTTCATGTAGGACCAACTTTGCTTTTATATTGTGAAGGAAAGGTGCCAATGCAAGAACATAAAGCAAAGGCAAAAGTGGACAACCTTGATGAATAAAACAAGACAACACAAAAGGCTCCGATTGTACCCTATTCACTTCCACCAACACACCAATGGATGCATACAGAAGTCAGATTCAAGTGTGAAAATATGGCCTGAAACTGGCAGCTCTAATGAGCTCTAATTTGTAAAAATTAAATCAGGTTTTGAAAATGAACAAAAATTAAATATTATTAATGTTAGATAATTAACAATTAGACTGAAAATTATAAGTTCTGAAATGAAATGTATGTTTTAAATTAATATATTTGATAAAAGAATTACAGTCTTGCAAATCTCATTTTTATGGTTCTTTTAAAAGAGACCCAAAAGGCTACAAGAGAAAATAGGTAAAATGAGATGAATTAGCTAAATATTGTGAAATTAATTACTTGGCACAAAGCAAGATGGAGATTTGAATCTGGAAGTAATATTGGGCTGACCTTATAATCCACTGAGATCTTATAATACTCCTCTTCAAACTCCAACTAGATTAGATTCATAAATGAGTTTCCTCCTAAGGTATATTCCTTGTGTTTCATTCTTGAAACTTAAATGTTAAGAGATATTTTCCACAAGGGAGACTATTGTGATCATAAAGAAACCATATTATTTACCTTTTGTGTTTACATTGTTATACGTGTTGAATGAACTAATTATAAATATGTAATGTTACATAGATTGAAGGTGGAAGAAACACAAAGACACTTTATTTCCTTTAGATTCAAACTTTATATTTCAAAGCATATGAGAAAGAGAAAGAGAAAATTTTGCAAAGGGAAAGCTAAATCTGAGATAAGCATAGACTGGTAAACTGTTCACCTGGTATATTCTTGGATTTTCTTATCTTTAAAATTTCAAAAAATAATTTAGAAGTAGAAATTTGATGAGTAATATCCTTTCTACATTTTTCCAAGACAGGACAACTCAACTCAGTCAAAATTATGCAAACTGCAGTGAGTCCCAGAGTCTCAGATATACTTTTTTCAAGCTAATCTTGCTCTTGGTAACAGTTCCCAATTGACTGATTTGACCAAACATGGAGCTCATTTATATTGACAATTCAAAAATTGACAATTCAAACAAAAGCAGTGAATTTCTTTTATTTGAGCATGTCATTTTTATGAAATTTCATTATTCATTTTAAACTATAAATAACAAATCTTCATTACACAACTGATTTCTATCTGTATTTTCCTGATAGATTCAGGAGTACTAGCCGTTTTCTCTTCTTATTTGTACTCCTCAAAAAAATAAGACCCTTACATTAATAACATTCAACTCACTGTCATATCAAATTATGGTTGTTAATTGTTTAATTTTTCTCAATTGTCCTTTTGTAGGTAAATTGCTATTGTCAGTAATACAAAACTATTGAGAAACTTAAACTGGGATCAAAACTATTGAGAATCTTGAATTGCATTTTATGTTAAGGATAAAGATATGTTTGAATTTCAAACATAACCTGTGTTGATTATTTTCAGTATGGGTGTCCATAACTTAATAATAGAAATGAACAAAACTGACATTCGGTATTTTCCTATATCTATAAATTTCAAAACACTGTTGTCTTCTACTTCTCTACACTTGTCTTCAGAAAAATAAAATAGCCTGAAGATTAACAAATGTCTGTTTTGCCCTTCTTAATAAAAAGAAGGTGAAGAGAAGTATAAGTAATTACAAGCAACAGGTGAGAATGATGATGGAGAAGAGAAATAATAAAGAATAAGAGGAGGTGATGCTGGTATAGGTGCTTAAAATACATTAGACTTGTATGAAACTTTCAAAAGACATCTCTCATATATACTCATACATATATTTAAAATTTTGTTTTTTCAAACTTAAATTCATTTTCAAATTTCATATATAATTTGGTAAAAATACTAATAACATTTCTTGGAGAAAGGCTGTCTGAGTGGAACTTCCTTCTTAGAAATGGAATACAAAGGAAATGGTGGTTGTTTGCACCAGTGTAATGCCAGATCTTAGCTGTGATGGTCAAAACTTGTAGCTTTTATAGAATATAGAATCTTACCTTCATAAGATGGCCATGTTTCTTTTGGGTATAGGCTCATACAACCTAAATATTTCAAGTTCATAAATATTGTGAAATACAAAATAGAAAAAGTCTAATTAAAACAATGAATAATTAATAAATTGAATTTCATAATGATAAGAACAAATGCATTTTTTTTTATTAAATTTAATTATTATGGCTTATAAAAATAGATATGATCATAATTGTAGTTATAAGTTATTAGGGAAAGAATCAAAAATATGTTTCTTTTAAAACAGTAAATGCTTCATACGTTGTTTAATGAATTGAAAGTGCATAATGATAATAAAAAGTGAGTGAAAGATTATGCATTATGCTATATAGTAAAAAAGTAGATAATAATAATAATGAAGGCTAGACAGTACTCAATGGCAAGAAAGAAGCAGTTTCCAAAGTGATCAATGTAGCCATTTCAATTTCTAGAACTGCATTTCTCCTTTTACATCATAAAGGCAAGATGTAAAACAATTTAAGCAATGACTTCATATATCATTTAATGAATTGAAAATGCAAGGAGCCCCATAGAGAGTGCAAACATTCTTCATGAATGAAGAAAATTCTTCTCTATGAAACATTACTAATTTGGTCTTGGAGGTATTGAATTTGTCAATATAAGACATTCGTGAACATATTTTTTTACAATTTAATGAAACTTTTTACTAAAAACCTTCATTTATATTTTTTGCTATAAAATAATAAGATTAATGTGAAATTGATTTTGTTTCAAGAATTTGAATTAAAATAATTTTGGGTTACAGATTCACTTTAAATAATTTAGAGCAACTTACTTGACAAGCTTATGAGTATGAAGTATAAATAAATTGTAACTTGCTGCATGGTTGCAAATCAAATGAAGTTATGAAAGTGAAATTCTTGCTTGACTATTTAAAGTGATTTCAGCACAACAAATTTTCTTTTTCTCTTTTCACCATCAATTTAAAGTGTCATTCTTTATATTTGTTTTGGAAACATTTTATGAATTTAGAAAAATGATTGTAGTGCATTGAATATTAATTCCTTACAAAATACTGATTTGATATATGAGTAAAAGTTTATAAACTAAACCTTCCAAATCTCATTTTCATTATAACCAACAGCTGAAATAGCCTAATAAAATTTATATATCAATCATATAAAAACTGTGTTGTTTTGTACAAACTCTCTAGGTCACAGTAATAATAAATAGAATTTTCTCTCACTTTATTATTATCATCATAATTATCATTCATTAACTCTGCCTGTTACAGACTGCACACCAATATTAGATATTCTCTACAAAGTTCAATCACCAACAGCAGAGTTCAAAGAGTGAAGGTCAAATTCAGTCCATAAGTGGAAATTATCAATCCAGAATTTTGGCTGTTGACCTCTGCTTCTCTTACCAACTTTCCTTCTAGGCATTACTTACTCACACCATGAATTGATCTTTTGATAAGACCATATAGTTTAAGTACTCTTGACTTGATAACTGATGTGACTGGATTAAGTTTGGTAATGTTGAGTAGATTATTGATAGAGATATGGTTGTTGAGGCATTTGTTAGTCTCATGGTGTGCTATGTTGAACAAATAAGAATGTAGGGGTTTTATTCAGGACTTTGCCTGCTCATCCAGGTCTCAGTTATTTCCTCAAGACACATGGCCCAGTGGATAAAGTTGTTGGTTAGATTCAATGACTAGACCCAAAGAGTTGTGAGTTCAATATCAGGCCACAGCAGTGGTGAACCAAAAATTTGGAGAGTTAAGGTAAAGAAAAATAACTGAGACATCCAGAAGATGCATAGCACATGGAACTAGAACAATCTACCCCAGTGGATAAAATAAAGATTTGAAATTCCAATTACCTGAAGAAGGCCGGAGCGTACAATGGCCAAAACATTGTGAATACAGCAATGAAGATGAGGATAACAGTCTGAATAATGTAAATAATCATAATGCCTCATCTCAGAGATATAGACAGAAACTTACTGACTGTTTTAATTTTTGTTTTTTATAATTCGGTAATGTTGGAGAAAACAATCAATTAACAGAATATCTTAAGACTCAGTTTATAAGTAACTCATTCATTTCCTTTTTATAGACATATACAAATTCAAAATAAATGGCATCATTTTTCATTATATAATTTTACTGTCTTTCAGCAAGAGTAGCTTTTACAGGTTTGGGGGCACTACTCCATGATCATCCCACTTCCTTTCATATCTTGACTTAGGACAGCCTCTGTGAACATATTAGTTAAATACTCTTTTTCATCATCAGCTTATTATCATTTCTCATAAGTTTTTATTTTCTTTATCAGTACATTTTAATCACATTATTATTTCATCACAGTATATTTTAATCACATTATTATTTCATCACAGTATATTTTAATCACATTATTATTTCATCACATTATATTTTAATCACAGTATATTTTAATCACATTATTGTTATAGATATCAGATTAATTTCAGCTTTAACAAATATATATGTACATTATTTTATTGTGTATATTCTTTTCTGTGTAATTTAAGTTTTATCTCTTTTTTATTTAATGCAATGTATAAATAAATAAACAAATTTTATTTAATCCATTAACTGCAGATTTTTGCTTAACTGTCAATGATAGAAATTTCTGCTGCAGTTCATGATTTAAGTCAATAAAAAGTGCATGTGTTAAAAATTACTTTTATAACTTTGTCTCATAACTGCCATGTTTGTTTTAAAGTTACTGTATTTAATGGAATATAACACCGACACACATGTGCCTTAAATAATATTGTAAGAATAAAATTTAATGGAGTTAACTTGGGTTCAATTAATTTAGCTCAACTTGTTTGAAATGAAAAAAATCTAACACAAATCTTGAACAGTAAATACCATTTACTAAATATCTATAAATATAAATTCATTTTGTCAATCAGTGATGCTTTGGTGCAAATAAGAATTGTGTAATATTTCTAGCATTTTCCCCAAATGTAAAAAAAACAAACAAAAACAAAGAAATCTGTATTTCATCAATAATAATGAAATAAATTATGTTATTTTTATTAACATTTATTTCTCTAAAATACCACAACAGATACCTATTTGTGTCCACTTCTAACAATTGCTATCATGTTATCAATGAGTTTATTATTCACTGACAGAGTGAGGCAACCAGATAGCTTTGTTGGGGCTGCCTTTGGCCGCTCCCTAAACAGGAATGAACAGGACACGTTGACCTTGACCTTTTTTGATCATGTTCCCTACACTCTGTGTAATTTAGTCTCATTTTGTTTTAGAATTGAGCTAATTACTTTTTAGTTCCTTTTGTGTTATGAACCTTGTCATAACACACCTCTTAAGCATTTTTAGACCTTTGTTTTTTTGTAGCAAATCTCTACTTATTTTTTAGAGAGATTTTTAGTATTTTGTGAGACGTGTGGCTGTTGTTGGTCCCCCTTAATATAACACAGTGACTTCTCGCTGAATTCAGGGATCTGTATGCAGGTATCCTGGCCAGGATGCCTATCCAGGCTGCATATTAAATTACATATTCATTTTTTTTGTTTGCCAACTGGACGTGAGTTGGGTCTATCTTTCTTTTTTTTCTTCTACCTTTACTACGGGAAGTTTTGGCATTGGACTTGACCAGCAGATATGCAATGCCAGCACCAGACATTCAATATGCCCAACAACATTGCAAATTGACCAGATACCATCGCCAATACCGTTCATACCCAACATGTCCAGTCCAAAGCCTGACCAGCTGTGATCACCTGCAGTGACCGACAATCGTTCAGCAGCGATCATCTGCAACGACCAGCATCGATCACCTGCGATGACCAGCAGCGATCAACTTCCCTTAACTTCGACTTAAATAACCTTACCTGTACATTATCGGTTATAATAACTATGGGAGGTTTCAAAACTGACCTTGACTGGCATATACACAATGCCTGCACATCAACTTCCAACTGTTGATACAACTGGAATGTCTGCATATCGACTTCTATCTGTCAACACAACTGAAACGTCTGCATCTCAACTTCCAACCGTCGACATGACCACAACGTCTGCACCTCAACTCCTAACTGTCAACACGAACAGTCCAACCTCCTTTCTATTATCAGACCAATCTAACCCACAGCCTCTGCTTTGTAAATAAACTTGTCATTAATCATACATATCCTCCTCCATTTTGTTTCACCTGTCAGATTTCACATCTTTACTTCAAAAATGTTAGCGTGCCTCTTGTGACCTCATACTGATATGGGCAATCCAAGGGGTTCCACTACAGCTTCTCATAAGCTTAGTTCTTGTGACTATAGGTGGCTCTGAAAGAGTGTATTAAATAATACTAAATCCTCAATCATTCCTGTCCAAAAATCAATTTTAAATGCTATCATTTCCAGCTGATAAAACAGAATAATTTGCTTGTAAATTTTCTTCTATTTCTACTCTTGACTCATCTGGAATATCTTTGCTTGACTTTTAATTTAGAACTGAGCCTCTACTGAGTGATATGCATATAACTTTGTTGATGATTTCCACTATCATCTCCAAACTTGATCACCACAAAGCATGTAGACTCAATAGTATCCCTGTAATTGTCCTCAAGAAATGTGCTCCTGAACTGGCCCCTGTTCTTTCCAAGCTCTACAATAGATGTCTTGCTGGTTCTTACTTTCCTGCTTGTTGGAAAACCTCTTTTGTAGTTCCTGTTTTTAAGAACTCAAGTGAACTGTCTGATCCATCAAGTTATCAATTAGCTTTCTATCTTTTTGGCAAAGCACTAAATGCTCTTATTAACTCTGAATTGATTAAGCATCTCACCTCACAGAGTTTTTTTTTTTTCAGATATAATATAGCTTTTTTTTCCCAGTTTAACTGCCAGTGTGTTTATGGTTATTGTTGAAAGAGTTTATCAAGCTTTAGATAAGAATGATGAAGCTCAAGCTATTGTTTTAGATATCTCAAAGGTAGTTGATTGAGTTTGGCATATCTTTTTTGGCTGTTGGAAAGTTATAGTATTACTGGCTGATTTTTAATTTGATTTAATCTTTCTTATCAAATCACTAAATAAAAGTTGTCTTGAATGGCTATGCTTCTAGATCTTTTTTGCATTCATGTGCATGTACTTTGCTCTTTATTTTCATCAACAACTTTCCTGATGTCATCAGTTCCTGATTCAGTATCTCTGCTGATGGTACAAATATTTACTCCTGTCTGATATGTTCAATAAAATCAAATTAGCAGCAGAACTCAAAAATGATCTTCACTATGTTGCTAGCTGGGTCTAGAAATGGCTTGTTAATTTTAATACCTCTAAAATGAAACTACTATCTTTTAATCATCTTACAGAACCTTTTTTTTCTTCCATCAGCATGGCTGATGCTAATCTCCAAGAGAGCAGCTCATTGTGCCTTCTCAATCTCATATTTTCCACTAATATGAAGTAGATTAATTATATTGAATCAGTTGCTATATTTGCTGCTAGAAAAGTTGGTTCACCGTCATTCTAGACAATTTTTCACAAAAGGCTCTTGCACATTGATAAGTTTACCCTTCATCTGTGCATGGAATATCACTGCTACATCTGCTATATATCTAAATATTGTTGACAAAATTCAGAGAAAAATCCGCAATGTTATTGGTCCTGACTTGTCATCCTAACTTTCTCACCACCATGACATAGCTTCCATGTGTTTTTTCTATAAATATTGTTACAGTAATTGTTTTGATGATCTTGACTTCATGAATTTAAATGCAATACTTAAGTAAGTGAAAAAGAGTTCCACAAGCAAGAAGTGTAATAGAAGAAACTGTTAGCATAGAAGTTACAGTTAGAACTAGCCATTTCACTCGTAAACTGATGAGATCTTGCCGCTAATGTAAAATCTAGGTACCATAGTGGAATATTCATCAAAACAATTAACATGAAAAGGCACAGGGAAGCTACATTACACTTATAGGAAAGGGATTGATTCATTATTTAAAAATAAGATAATGAAAAATATTTTGGACAGATAAATGTTAATTACTAAAACTTTGAAATTGACATTAGAAAATTTGTTGTTTCCAATTAAGTGTAGGAAAGGCAGTATACAAATTGATTAAAAGCAGACAACACTAACTTAATTCAGTCTTTTCATTATCAACCTTGGGACAGTCAACATGTGTCCCAAATTCTCTCTCTGTAACATTGTGTGTAATAATACAGAGTGACTTCTCCCTTTTATCACATGCAACCATGAAACATTTTTAACCAAAAATACACACATCAGTACACAAAAAAGATAAATAAAGTGTATGATATTAATGATATTAATGTACAATTTAACATACCTTTACTGTTATCTCTGTGTATATTTATTTCCTGTGAAGTATGTTTTTATTTCCTGTGAACACTAGGTTATTTCTGCTACTATGATGTGAGTGACCCACAATGTAAATGAAGATGATGTCCCATTCCAGACAGAAAATCTTTTCTATTTTTATGGCTTTTATTGATTATATTTTCGCAGAGTATTTCAGCATTATTAGGGAAAGACTATTTGAAGAATGAATGTCCAAGTCATTGTATACAGATTAATTTACCTCATAAGTAAACTATGTATTATTGTACATGTACAACTTCAATGAAAAACTTTGACCTCTAATGTTAATATACGTCATTATAAACCAAACTCAACAAACATATCTGATTTCTATTTTGATATAATATCCAGGAAAGTTTTATAATAATTTTATTTTTGATGTCCCCAGCAAACTATTTTGTTAGACCATTTATTATGCTTCATCTGTCTGTAAGCATAAATTTTTGGTTTTTTATGATCTCTTAAATTCTTAGATGAAGCATAGGTAAAAATAACTTACATTAACCTTTTTTAATTTTTTTTATTTCCTCCATTCATCTCTAAAACTACCAAACTTAAGTTACAACTCATACATTACCTGCAGAATATAATTGGAATATTAATATGGTATTATTGTATCATATCTTTGAATTTTCATTCAAAATGTCTTTCTACCTAGTTATCAGTTATCTTATAGACAGGGTGTGATGGGTAAGTTGTCACCATTTTATATTTTTAATTTCACACATGTACATTGTTTTTGATTTACACAGTTTAGTAAGGTCAGTTAGACTGCAACCCACTTGATTATTATGTGTGGGGCACAGTTGAGTGAGACCAACAAAACTCCTTGTAAGATCAAAGATGAACTGAAGGCAAGGATTATGGCAGCATTCACCAACTTAAACAAGGAGACAGTCTAGAAGAATTGCAGGAGATTCTGAAGTTATCTGGAGGTCGTGGTTGAAACCAATGGAGATATTTTTGTATAATTTTGGTAAATATATCTCTTAAAATGAGATGTTAATGTTATTTCAATTTTTGTGTATTTAAACAATTTATCCACTGCACCCTATAGTTAACTTCATATTTGAAATCCAACAAAGTCATTGTTTTAACACATGCAAACCTTTATTTTAACTTGTTTTTTGAATTGAAATTAATTTTTAAATAATCTGCAAAGAGAAAATGTTTTTAGCTGCAGTCATAATTTTAGTTGTTGATATTTGTTTCTTATTTAAAATGTTAAATACATTTTCATGTATATATTTTGTTTGAATGAGATAAAAAAAGAAAAAGGTATATAATACAAAGCGTTATTCAATTTCTTTTGGATAATGTCTCTTGATTAATCTGATTATAAATTAGATACTAATGAAAAGAAAAATAAATTTTTAGTAACATTCTAAGTGTACAAGGTGCTGCTGAAACACATTTGACCTAATTCACTTCACAATTTTCCACCAAATGTTCAAGCCCCAGACTTATTTAGACAGGATTTTTAGTCAAATTAAGAATGGTTAAGTACCTCTTTGTAATGATGGAAAATTATAATCCTAACTATTGCTAGTAATGCAAGTAGCTTGAAATTTACCAGTATCATACTGGAAGTTTTAACAGTAAGAAAAAGTTAATAAATCCGTCATTAGAGAATGTGAAGGCCAGGGCCAGAATGGTCAGCGATTGGCTGGAATGACTTGTGGGTGGGCATTCTGAGTGTGATGGAATGCCTTTGTCTGGGCTTTGAATATAATTCCAAAACAGAGCAAATTCAACAGAATGTTTTGAGAATTCTGATATGCCCCCCACACCCAGGTTTGCAGCTGGCTTATATAACCGACAGAGGGATACTGAGCCAGTTTGCGACATACATTCTTGTCATGTCAATCCTAGTACTGTCTCTTATAATCCAAGCTGCCAGGGTTAATAAAACGAATACCGAAAGTAAATGACCCTTTTCCTTGATACCATTTTTATGAATAGTGTGGGGAGCCCCAGATGACACAGAACTCAATACAGCATACATGGTATTAATAATGATAGTCATTCAATTAAAAACTGAAATACATTTGCAAATATATGTGGTTCATATAGAGCTTTTATTAGTTAATAGTTGATTTAACAATTACTAAATTAAATTAATTGTGGTGCTTCAAGAGGTAGAAAGTTATTTAAATAGATGTTTTCCATACCAATTGGTTATCAGTGAACTTTGTAGATTGGCAAGCAGTTCATGTGGAGAAAGAACAACTAAAAAAATTGAGGTTGCAATCCTGTTTTTATGCCAGATAATGAGGTAAAAAGATATGGGTTTAAGTTTTAGAATATTTCCCATTGCTTTCTGAGGTTAGTATTCAAACCAAGTAAAAATCTGGATTTTAAATATTCATTTTCAAGGCTTACATCAGGAGATTATTGGCTCTTGTCAAATCAAGTTATCATCTCTTCATACTTTATAGCTGCTCTTCTCCCTATTAAAGTAGAAATTAGAATCATTCATTAAGAAATCTTTTATAACACAAATATTTCTTATTTTGACAAATGTGCAATTAAATAAGTCATGAGAAATCATGAAATTATTAAAGAAACTTTTAAATTCGTTGCTGACCATTACTATTAATTAAAAATGATATGTAAAAGCTCCAACAAATATAAGATAAAAAGAGATCAGTTGAAATATTATAGATGAAATCTAGTCAAAGCAGCAATAGACTGATTTTTCAATCAAGTTATTATTTAAATATCTATTTAACTGAGGCAAATGCTGGAAAAGTGATATGAATGATCATAAAGAAGGCTTTCCTCAATTTGGAAGATTAGTACAATATGCCTTCCTGCCTCCATTTGTAACAGTTTGGTCTTAAATAATAACAAGTTTAAATGAGTAAATTTCATATAATAGAACTAATATTGTTAATGTGAGTTTTATTACAATGCATTTTATATTTTGAATATTTTATGAATCATACTTACATTTCATAATTTGGAAAAAAGTAGTCAAACCATTCAGATTCTGCTAATGAAATAAAATATTAGATTAAAATTGTAGATAATCTCCTGATATCAGGATTTATTTCATCTGTGAAAACATATATATATATATATTATTTTTTATGAAAAGAAGTGTTTATTACAAGTAATTTTATCATAGTAGGCAAAATATGAGAAATTACTAAGTACTTCACATATAATTTGATATATTGATAAATATATTAATATATTTAATGGTATATAGTTCATATATTTCACATCAATCATTTTGAAAAGTGAATTCAGATATATTTTATCTTAAGTTTTTATATATATATATCTGTGTGGGTGTATATATATACTTCACAATTGGAATTAAGATAGCTTTAGTTAATGACCATTTTCACTTATGAATTTTAATTTAAAAAATTTTTAAAATTCTATGTTTTGTTAATAGGACTCACCTGGATTATACCAACAGATTGCTACCTGTATATATATATATATATATATATATATATATATATATATAAGCTGAAGAACTCCAAAATAAAATTTAGGGACAATTGCTTAATAAATATGTATCTACATCTTTCCCATGAATAATGGATGCTATGTTGTGTGGAATCTGTAAGGTGCTGCAATCCCTACATCGATATATCTATCCAGGTACATTCAAGAGCAATCCCTATCAATATTATGTTTCTTGAGTGTGGCTAGAGAGAGTTTGGGTAATATCAGCACTATGATCCATACATGTTCAATGCAGACAGACAAGGGCTAATAAAGTACTAAGAAGTAAGCCAAATCTTCTTTGAGGCAGATTTCTGACACCCAGTCATGATGTAGAGATGCATTATCACCATGGAAGAAACTATAACCACAAGGAAACATGGTCAGCATACAGGTGTTCAAATGGTTTGTAACAAAATCTCTGTCACAACTCTCAAGGCATATACCAGTTTCACTTAATGTCTTTGCAAGGTACAAGAGAACACATAAGCATGCATATAGCTTCCTCTGATCTCTTCTTGACCATCTACCCAAAAGAATGGGAAATATAACTGACCCAACTAGGTGGCATGGTGCCAATTTTCCATGATCCACTGTTCATTTCTCTGACTCAGCTGACATACAGTAATTGATACTACAGTATTAATAATTGTATCTTTGTTGATCAACAAGTATGAAATCATACGGAATAAAGTGTATACTCTACTGTTCTTGTCAGAATTGGTCATTGCTCATGTTTTTTGCAACATTTATGGGCATCCATTTTTTTCTTGCTACTCATGTCTTTCCAGAATTCATATGTTCCTGGTATTACCTTCTTACTCTTGCTGGGTAAAACTGAGAACACTTATCAGCATGTCAATAAAATGGTCTATCTTTCTTATCCTGAATATTATTCAACAGCCAATAGTTTTTAAATCCTGTCCACTTGTCACAGCCGCCACAGCTACACTACTTCTTTACATATTATGTCACATATACATCAGCTAGCTGATTTTTTTATGACAAATGGGCGATTGCAAATTTATCCAGTATACTGTTATCAGGAGTTTTTCTATATTTCATTTTACCCAAAATACCAAATTTCTTCCAAATTTCCTTCTAATTTTGCAGTACACACATAGGGAATACAGTTAATGTAAGTCAATTAGAGCAAAGATTTTATATTTATGAAATATTAATAATATTAAACTTTGCTTGTAAATTCCCTAAATATCTCGGTTTGCATGAAATTTATAAATTTAATGTCTCTCTTCCTTTCTTACTAATAATCTTACTTAACATTTCTAATACTCCCCCTTTATATCTTTTCTATTTATTTTTATATATAACATGAATTGTTTTATAACTTATAGCTGAAGGAGCAAATAACGGTCTGTTCTATTCTCTATCTCTCTCATCCTCACTTTCTCCTTTTCTCTCTTTTTAAATCTTATACTTGATGTAATAATTGACAAAAATGGTTATGGGATTGCCCTAATCAGTTAAGTTCTTTCTTTGAATTGTATGACTCTAAGCAATAAATTTCCTGATGGTCATATGGATTATATTTTGAAAAATATTGGTCCTAAAGGAACACAAGAACAGAGAGAAGAAAAGAAATGTGAGAATTAGAAAAACTAAGAACCAATTATTATAATTTATACAAGAAAAAAGTAAAATATTAAACTGTTATTTGTCAGAAGTGATGGATCATGTTTACTCAATACAATGTTCAAAGAAAAAATGTCATAGCAGATACCATTAATGACTAAATGAAAAACAGCTTGAAATTAATTTTTTCAATAATTTTAAAATGTATTTCAATAAATTTCTGAATGATACTCAATACATATTTATGCAGATTTGTTATCTAAATTTAGATTAATCTTTGAATTTATTTGAGATAAATTCAATTTTAAACAAAAGTAGATTAAAATATTATTCAAATCATTCTATATTATATTCTTAAATTGAGATCAACCTGAATGAAGATTGAATAAAATGTAGGTAAACTTATGAATTTTCAATCAAATTTTATATTTTTGAAATTCCCTATTCTTTAAAATCAAATTTACATTTTTTAAAATAATTTATGAAGTATAATTTGTAGATAACTTACCTTCGTAATTGTATCTTCTTGGACACTGTATCCTACAACTTGAATTTACTTTACACCTTCGTTTAACAAAAGTGGGTTCAAGTTTAATGTCACAGAAATTGACAGTTTTCCTTTTCACTGTTGGCAGAAAAATAATTGAAAAAGTAGCATCAATTTTAATAAGAAAATAAAACAAATATACATCATATATTTATTACAAATATGCTATCTTTTACATATTGAAAGAAGTAAAAAAATATTAAAATTCAAGGAAGGTTTCCTTTTTAACTGATAGTTATTTCTGATAAAATTTATATTTCAAAATTGTAGACATTTAAAATTGACTCAATAGCTTATACTTTGCAGTGGTTATTTGATCTCAATTTATACTTAAAAATTCACATCATTTTCATCATTATAAAATAGTTTCCAATAAAATCAATAAATTTACATGTGATCAACTCTTCTTTTCTTGCTTTAATAATATTCTTATTTAGCAATTTATGTTATTCCTCATTTTTCTCCCAGTGGGATTTTAGTCCACATATATGTCTCAGTACCTGAGGTCTCAGATCAATATGATACTTTTGAATAAAGGAGTTCTGCTGCCTTGATTTCTGGGTAGATGAGATATATACACTCAGGGTATCACACCTGTATCTTCTTCCCTCTATTATTTGTTCCTTCATTAAGGGTGCTGGAGTTAAACTTTTCTGGGTATTGGTGTTATCCTCCTGACAGTCAGGAATTCAAACCTTTAAGGAATTACAAAGGACCTCAGTAGATTTATTTTTCTGGTGACTTCAATATTTGCCATAAAAGTGTGATTAGTCCACTCAAATATTAACTAGTGGTTATCCTGAAAAATATTAACGACTGGTTCAGTTAAAGTAGTTGTAGCTGTTCTTAGAAAATTAACCCAAAGTTATTTCTGATCTTACTAAAATTATCTAACCAGTGTTATTTCCGATCTTAGTAAAATTATCTAATCAGTGTTTAGAGTTTTTAATGTTCACTTGTCACACAGAGAGTAAGCATATTTTTTATTGTGAGCAATGTGTCTGATGAAAATAAGATTGTCTCGTGCAACTTCTCCAACTATGATGTATAGAAACATGAAATTGACAATAAAAAAAAAGATATTTCTTGACTCCAAAATGACCTACATTTTGTTAACTTAGACAAGGTATTTTAACATCTCCAAGATGAAACTACTTTCTTTTATTCATCTGAGAGAATCCATTTTCTCTTCCGTCAATATGAATAATGCTAAGCTCCATGAAAATGACTCCTTGCACTTTCTCATGTATATGTGAAAAGTGTGTGTATATAGATATATATATATATATATATATATATATATATATATTTGTCTGATGATCGCAAAAGTGTGAAAAACCCAGGGTCACAAACTCACATCAATCCAACCAAATATATATATATATATATATATATATATATATATATATATATATAACTAGTTTGTACCATTATAATATTGCTTTCACATACACAAATATAGTATGCATTAAATACAGCAAATACACTTAAGATTTATCAGTAACAGTTAAAAAGCAAAAAAATTTAACCTAAAATGTTAGAGCCAATCTTTTATTTCTAAAATTAAAATTATAACTTTCAACAAAGTTGTTTTTTTGTTGGCAAATTCTTCAATGACATTGATAAAAACTATTTCATCTATAAATCGTCATTCTATAGATAGTATGCCAAGGTTTCTCAACTGCAAGGTGCTCATAGTAGATCTTAAGTAATTCTTGATTAGTTTTAGTTTCATAAAACTTCACTGACAGGTCGCAACACTAAGAGCAATTTTGAGGAAAATCTGCCACATTAATACTATATTTGGAACTGAAAATGTTCAAGGCGTCCTTATTTTCACATCTGTATTCTGTCTTTAATAAAGCTAACAGCAATAAAATGCAGTGTTTTTAAAGAGAACTCATTTTTTATCAATGCCATTGTGTTTGTGACACTCATATTTATCACCCAAAAGGTTCAATAGGGTAAGGAAGGAATATTTCTCAGCAAGTTTATTGAAATCTGTTGAAATCTCAAATTTCTTGGATCATTTTGTTCAGTGAAGAAATTCAACATCGTTTGGTAAAGCATATCTTCCGATCCCTCGGCAAACATTTGTTTCTTCTTTTCTCCATTACTCACTAGCTTGTCTATGTTTTCAACTAGAAATATTTCTTATGCCTTGAGTTTTATATCACATTGTTGTATGTTCAATTCTTTGGATTTGGATGTAAATTTGCATGTTTCTAGAAGGTCAGTTCCACACAGGCCAAGAATATACAAAAAGCAAAATGATTGCAATGCACTAAGAAAAACCCCAACATCTGCCCTGGTAGCTGTATTTTCTTCTTCACTAGTTATTTTTTCTACGGCATTTTAGATATTAGAGAAATGTTTGTTTACAACACTTACAGCTTCTCCCCTCACACTCTACCATTTTTCTATTATGGACTTGTCACTTTGATTAGTGACTGAAATGAGAACATTCCAGCAATAAGTTCAGGAAAAAATTGCAAAACATGTTCTATACATCCAAAAAAGGTACAGAATTCACAGCAACTGAAACTATGTGAATATCTGCCAAATTCAGTGAGTGATTTGTACAAGCTACAAATTCTGCTTTCTCATTAATTTCCTTGATACGTTTCTGACTACCAGCCATCACTGAAGCATTATCACATGGTTGCATTCTACAATTTTGAATATCAATTCTGTCCTATTTTTTTCTCAAAATTATTATTGAAATATTCTCAGTAGTTTCACCTTTTGTTTCCACAACTTTCACTTTATCTATATTGATCATAACATAGTATAAAACTTGGTTCATTTGATCTTTGTATATTACACAATAAGTTGTAATATACACAATAAAATTGGGCAGAACGTTTGTTCCAACCTGACATGTGAAACCTCAAAAGTGAGGAATTAATAAATTATTTAGTTTTCAACATTACAGGAGAACTGCAATGTTGATAATCTAGTTACTTCCGTTTTTGATAAAAGGAAGGATTACCTGGCCTTTGAGGAAGTAGAACCTTGAGAAAAAAAATCGGCCCCTCATGTTGAATAAACTCTTTTGCATTTTGAATCTGAATTTATATTCTTAATATTCATTCTTATTCTACTTGTTTTAATGAATATTTTAAAGTAAAAAGTTTCTTACATATACAAAAATAACTTACCTTTTAACATTTTTTGTTGTTGCCTTTGCGTCTGGGTCTGTCTGTCCTTGGACACACAACCTGACACCGTTTACTTATTTTGCATCCAGGTCTTACACGAATCTTTCTTTTACCATTGTTTCTACATGCAACTCCACGTCTAGCTATCAGTTAAAAAAAAAAAGAAATAGCAACATTTTTAAAAGAAGATGGAGAATAAATGCACACCATAAAAAAAAACCCAAAAAACAGCATCTTCAAAACATGGAGAATTAATTAAATGATCAAAGTTTAACTAAGTTTATAACTGGCAGTCGTTTATTATTTTAAACATATATTTTGGCTATTTGGTCAATAACAACAAAATTATTGACTTTTCTAGCAATGACCTGTTACTTTATTACAGAAGTAGATATTTTGCATTAGTTTGAAAGAATTTTTCCCTTGACAAGAATCTAGAAGCTGTTTTATAAAAGCAATTGCAGTTTTCCTAAATGAAGTAAAATATTCATTAAATGATTGCATAAAAACAGATGCTGTTTTGTTGTTGTTGAACTTGAAACTTGGCAAAAGTGACCAGAATAAGCAAAGCTTCATAAATTTATAGAAGCAGACTTTTATGATTTGGTTCATCAAAGTGTTTAAATGTAAATCGTCTTTCTTGTGATATAACTGATAAGATTCTAATCTTGCAATGGATTATTGATTTTTTTTTTAACTGTTGTTTTCTTTTATTATAGTAATTACATATATAGGTTTTCTTTTATCATAGCAATTATATTGAATATTATATATTATTATAGTAATTGGCAAGAATTTATCATTATCCCTGTATTGTTCTTCATCCTGGCCTTACTTACTGGGAAACTTTGACATGAAAACTATAAATCTGTAAATGGATTAACCATGATTTCAATTTGTAAATATTGTTTTTTTTTTTTTTTTTTATTCTGAATTAAGTTAATAAATGACATAAAGAAGTTTCATAAAAAAAGCAAATATTGGTGAGGAAGAATGAAAGGCAGGAAGCTGTGGAGAAGCATGACCACCCATTTCCTGAAAGGATAATAGTATATATAAAATTTTTTAAATCTTTGAATTACTTACTTTTATGCCTAACATATATATTGATATTCCATGGAATTTACAAATTACTTACCTTTTATGACTATAATTATTTAAAATTTAAACCTTGTAAAATTGAAAACAATTTGGAACTATAAATATTTCTACCTTGATATAAAGCCAGTTCCATCTTGGCACAACCATATGAACAGTGATGACCAAAGAAACAGAGAGGGTCGTCATTAATGTATGTTGTTCCCATATATGTACACTTTGACACTATTGCTGAAAAGAAAAAATGAAATTGATATGTAATAATTTCATTACTTATTCATATCACTTGATCAAAACTGATAATCAGTCAAATCATTTATAAATATTCCATTTTGGACATACATAATTTGATAATACATTTAGTTCCTCCTTAGACTACCTACCACAGAGCAATAATACGCTGGTAAGTCAAACAAGTTATTGGTTATAATTGATTCTAACTTTGTCAAACTTGACTAATGTGACGGTTACACACCTGGCCCAGGGTCGGATCCTTTGGTTACGGCGCCAACGGTGACGTCGCTCCTCCTGGTCGCTCCTCCTGGGTCCAAGCGTGCCGCTCCAACCCTTTGGTCAGATGATCACCAGCCTCGCCTTTCCCGACTCGCTTCCAATACCTGGTCACTAAAGCAACTATACCGATCTCCGGTCTGTCTACCCACGCTGTGTTTAGATCTTAGACAGACGGGACCAGCAGGGATCGGGGCCGATACAAGTTGAGTCCGACGGGGGTGGCAAAACACAAATAAAATAAAAACTCACGACACCAAACAAAATTGCTGATAAAAGGGTAACAACCTTTTTATATCTTAAAGTCCGTTACATAAAAACAAAATTGTTCTCATTTCCCGACCCGCTCTGGGACTATGGCACCAAGCTTCTATCACACAATAGAAAATGTCGAATTACCTACTTTCTAGAATCATGTATGTATGTCGGAGTGTGGTTCAGTTCGACACTGGGGCTAATTTCTATCGATCGTTCGCAGTTGATCCTTCTCTTCGACTTGAGTTGTATTTCTTCTTCTTCGTCTGCTTGGGCTGGTAGTTTTCTTGTTTCAACTTGGAGGAAGATTTCTTGTTTCAACTTAGCCGCAACTCTCTGTCGTCTGAGGTGGTCTCTTCTCCTGCCGTCCGGGGCTGAACTTTAACTTCTCATCGACTTTCGGCTTGTCTGCATCTCCAATTCTTCTCAGGCTTTCAGGCAATCTTCTTCTTCGTCTACTTGGGCTGGAAGTTCTCCTGTCTTCGACTTGGGCTGGAAGGATTTCTTGTCTGAGGATTCTTCTGCCCGCAAAGGGGCGAGTGAATCGGGCCTGATGGCCGCGTTCAGGCTCTATCCCTGCCCGCGGTCCAACTCTCAACTCCAACTGCAACTCCAACTGATTTCTGTTGACTGGGGTCCTGCTTTTATTGACGCCGCAACAAACTGGGGTGGGTCTGTCGGCGTCAGGGGTTTTCTCGATAATTCCAAAAGTCGCATTATTTTTGATTTCTCATTATCGCTATTGTTTTCACCCCTACTTCCTCATAGTGCTTTTGGTGGGGAGGCGCATATCCATCTCTCTCGGTCTCTCGTATGTCAGGTGACCGCTTTCGACTAATGAGATTCTGATCGAGCATTTCTTTCTTTTCTTTTCCAACCACGTGACCGTTTTCGGCTAATGGGATTCTGGTTGAGCATTTCTTTCTTTTCTTTTCTGCAGCCACGTGACCGTTTTCGGCTAATGAGATCCTGATTGGGCGTTTCCTGCAATCAATCAGGGCGGGCTTATATCGTTCTTGTTCTAAAAAACAAAATCTAATTTTTCCTTTTTTTTCGCACGTACGAAAAATGACCATCTTGGCCTTCTCTCACCTGGACTTTGTCAAACAGCCCGCCGCTAATTAGACTTGACTTCAGAAAGGATCTTTTCCGCCTTCTTGGCGCCCTCTGTGAGCCAAAAAGCAATTGTCCTCTTTTTACCTCTTTGTTTTTTCCTGATAGTCAAAAATCTTAATTATCTACATTGAAAATGTCTCCACTTTATTATTGTGGGGGGTTCTAATTTTTAACAGGTCAGAGCCTGTATACCGTTCCACCGGTCCTCCCCTCAACCCAAAAGACACTTTTTCTCTGATTAAGATTGTTTCATTGTTCCCAAAATTTCTCTTTATCCAAATTGATAAGGTGTCTTTCCATGCAAAAGTAGGCTAGGTGCTTTGACCGATATCTGGCTTCCATCAAGCGGCCCGTTTTGATATCATGTCTTTTTTCCCTTTCTTTCTTCTTATTATTTCTAATTCTATTCTTCCAATTGTCTTTAAAAAAAATTCGGTCAACATGCTAGCTAAGATATCTTTCTGACTCGTGTTTTTGTTAATGACCGTTTTTTTGTATTTCTCGACCTCTCTCTTTCCCCTTCCTTCTTCTTCCCTTAGGATCGTCCAAGTACAATCTTAGTGAATTATTTTCAACTCAATTATTTTCCGTTTTAAAAAAAATCAACAACCTGTTTAGTAAACCGAGTAAGAAAAAATTAAATCATATTTCTATGAATATTTCTAATAATGCAAGGTGCCACACTAATCTAGCTGAATATATCCATCAATAGCTCATGTAGCAGAATCTAATTGCAAGTTAAGTGTTATAACATGTAGTATTGCAGCAGTAATTTCAAGTTGATTACGGTTGCTACTTACCAGATTCTCCCCTCACGTGGCAACTCATGTTTATATAGAGTGTCTCTCATCCATATGCAAATGATCAAACTCTTATATATACATATTATTATAACTCATTGAATCAAAGTGATCCTTTGTCAATCCTTTGCTTCTTCTACACTCTGATCCTTTTCCTTGCTCTATTCTCTCTCTCCTTCTATAGATTTTATCACATTTTTATTTTTTGGAGATCTTGATCTATCTCATGTTTTTCTATATATCTAGTCTTCTTTCAATTGATCTTTCTTCAAACTTTCATAACTGTTTTGGAGATTTACATTTTCATCCTCCTCATTTTCATTTGTTTCCATTGGTATATTATTTTCATTATGACTATCATACTTTGTATCCATTTCTATATTTTTTGTCTTTGGATCGTATTTGATCTGTATGGTTGAGTATAAACCTCCCTTGTTTTGTTTTTTATTTTGGCAAGTATTATGACTTTTTGCATTAGAATATTTGCTTTTTTCAATTGGAATCCTTATTGTCACAAATTCACAATGCTGTAAGTCTAAATAGTGACAAATCCATTTTCCAACCTTGTCAGATTCTTCTATACCTTTTGTCCACTGCCATGGAATTTATATGCCTTCAAAGGCAGGTATACTAATCTGCAGCACATTTGGATTATTCTGCCCTTCAAGTTGTCAGTCCACATGCACTTCTGCTGTTCAAAGTCAATGTTGAAATTAGTCTTATCAATTTTGAGTGCCAGGTACATCATCCATGGTGAAGCACAATTCAACTGTTCACTTATTGCAGACTCCATCCAACAATTTGATAATATCCATCCCCAGAAGAAGGTTGAGATAAATAGTTTTCCTCCACCACCAATACTTTGACTATAATTGGATCCACAGCATTTACTCTTTACCAAACTCTGCCAACTCTACATCTCAGGGTCTTTCCGTCTGCTGTGAGAATTTTACCCTCCCATTTCCAAAGATGACAAACTCACCTGCTCATGAGCATGGGAGAGCAGCCAGTGCCCACCAAAGCTGCACACTGTATTGCATCAACATGCAAGATATGTTTTGTAGAGGCAGCCTCTTGCCAGTTGATTCTGCTCATCTCACCTGAAGTATATAATAATGTTACCTAAGGGATTCTCCATGTGGTTTGCACACTATTTGTGTGGAAGCTGTAACTGGTTCATCTGCGGAAGTTTCATCTTTGATGATCATTAGTTGTTTTCTGTTATAAATGGTGGAATGTGTTTGTCCTGCTTTTTTTTCCTATAATGGAGCCAATGGAATAGATAGGTACATGCCTTTTTGAAGATAAGTGGATTTCTTCTGCATACTTATTCTTTTTGAACTGCATCCTTTTGTTTATAGAATATAACATTGTTAGGAAACGGATTTGTCTTCCCATCTGTGATGATGGACTCTCTTGACTTCCAGCATGGCTCTATAAGTTGGAAGCAGTCCCAGTAGAAAGGTTTCTGTTTTTACTACAAACATGCTTTTAGGCCTAGTATTCCTGGTATAACAGATACATGGCATGAAATGTTATTTAGTGACTTGACATATAAAATATTAGGTGACGGAATAAAAATACCAAATGGAAAAAATTATATCAGACTGGTCAATCAGATTGGAACCTGATTAAAAAAAAAAGTTTGGTTTAAAAATATTAACTAAAACCTATAAAATTCTTAGGAGAATGACATCGGTGAAATTTGAACCTGAAATAAACCTAGTCAGATTTCATAAATTCAGTACAACTGAATTTTCCCTGTTCCACCTCTCAAACCCAAAGAAGTTGTCCAAAATTCTGCAAAATCCAGACACAATTGTAAAATGTTATTTTAACATCCTTTCTAATAGACTTACATTGAAATCTTACCAAAATATCTGGTCCTGAGTACTTTAGAAGCATGGATCACATGCAATGCTAGGAAATTCTTTTATTGAGGATGAATCCATCAATGCCATTTGCATGTTGAAAGTGTATATAAACCAAAGCACTTTTTCTTAAAAATAATCATCTTATAACAGATCTAACAAAAAAAATGCATGTAAACAAAAAGATCACATTATTCATTTTGCAACTTTCTTTGAAACACACCTTGCTATTCTTAATCTTCATATTGAGAATTGTGCTAATCAGGTTTCTTCTTGGGTTCAAGTTGGCATCAGTATTTTTGTACCTTCTCAGAAATACCATGTAGAACATTTATATATTTTGAAAAATATCAGCAATCACATTGTCGCATTTGTATTTATTTGTTCATCAAAATTTCCAAATATAACTGAATGATAGCACACTGTATATTGAAAAAAATATAAAATTGAATATTTCTTCTAAATTTTAGGATAGTAATATTTATTGTTGTTTGAATAAGTAACCATTGTTATTTCAATTTATTTGCCAGTAGAATGAATTGAAAATAATACAAATATGTACATGATACTTTTTCAATGAATGCAAGTATTAAAAGAAGAGAGAAAAATTTGAGTTTGAAGATTAGGCATTATTACTTAACTTTATTGAAATCATATGATTTGATTGGCATGTCTGCTATATGTCCTGTCATTCAATAATTACATATATATAAATTTAATTTAAAGATTACTTGAAAAGAAGCAAGCAGGCAAAATAATAACCAAAATTCAATATTAATTTCATATTTAATGAACAGCTTGTAAATTGAAACTTTTTTTTATGATTTTAACATTGTAAAACCAGAAAAAAGAAAAAAAAATCATATAAGCACAAGTTCAAGTTTTCTCTCTTTGATAAAAGCAAGCAGATCTCATTCTTCATAACATATAAATAACTGAGATTTTATAAAATGCAATCTTACGTTTCTTAGTTGTCTTTGGCTTGCTCAGGTACATGCCCATACAGCCTAAAATGAATATCATGAAAATAGAGAATAGAAAGAGATTGAAGAAAAATGAAACAGTTTTAATTAGTTATATTTTATGTTAACAAAGCAAATGCATTTTATTCATAATTACTAATATACATAAGATTATTACTGTAGTTATAATGGATCAATCTCTTATAAAATAGTATAAATGAAGACGTCTTTTGTTGTTTAATTGCTTCAATACGTATGATAATTAATATTGAATGGCATAGATAGGTATTATGCATTAGATATGCATTTATGATATGCAATAAACAAGTCAATAATAATGGCTGAAGAATAATCAGTGACCAGAAAGATGCAATTTTCATGAAAGCTAATATAGTCATTTTGTAATGTAATAGATTCAACTTTAAATAATTTAGTATTACTTACCTGACAAGCTTATGAGCATCAAGCATAAAAAAATCGTAACTTGTTGCATGGTTGCAAATCAGATGAAGTTATTAAAGTGAAATTCTTGCTCGACTATTTAAAGTAACTGCAGCATAACAAATTTTCTTTTTCTCTTTTCACCATCAATTTAAAGTGTCATTCTTTATATTTGTTTTTGAAACATTTTATGAATTTCGAAAAATGATTGTAGTGCATTGAATATTAATTCCTTGCAAAAAAACCTGATGATAAATAGTTTGTAAACTAAACCTACTTGAACACATGATTCTTTTATTCATCAATAATCAGTTACTCGAATATCTTATTAAAATTCTATATATCAATCTTATATAAACTTATCAAGATACAAATACTAAAACTCATGATGCTAGAGATTTATGCTACCATTTTGAAAAAGGAAATATTATCCATGGTGTCACTATAGATTAGTATCATAATGGAGAGTTAGCACTTTAGAATCTGAATCCATGATAATCAATACAGCCTTGTGTTCTTGCTGGATTGCCATTAACCCTTTGAGCCCAGCATTCTTGAATAACTTTAACTCTTCTGCCTCCTAAGCTCCTGAGTCAAAATTCACAAATAATTGGTATGTAATGTTTCACGGTAGATATAAAATAGTTACAACTGTTTACCCACCATTCAATCAGTGGCTGAGCATTACGTCATTTTTTCTCTACCACCGGTAAAGCAGTGGTCAGGGGCTCAAAGGTTTAAATGCTTACTTCTTGGAATACTTTTATTTGACTTAATGCCTTTCCAGAAGTGACTATAAAAATAAATTAATTTAATGATATAAATAGTGTTCATAATACCTCACCTCAGAAATATAAACAGATACTGATAAAAATCATCTATTAAATTTTTATTTCAAATTTCTTTTTCATTAATTTTGGGCCCCGTTGTGGCCTCTAACGTATTTTTTCAGGACTCTTTATGGCCATCTGCCATTTTTTAAAATTATTTTTAAACTGATGTTACATTGTCAGTCATCGATTTATATACACTGTGTATCTGTATGGCTGGTGAGGTTGTAACAGGAACCCCTGACGAGGTTGAAGCCCAAAACTAAAAGGCTCGTTTCAGCAGTGTTTTTTGCTTTTTGTACTTTTTACTTTTTCTACCTAAGTTATATTGTCAATCATCAACTATAATAATTGACAGAACTGGTGCTTATTCCCCGAACCTGTCAACTTGTGGAGGTGGGGCAGAAGCACTAATTTCAGTAGCGCTTATTTTTTTAAATTGTAATTTTCTTTCTGACTAGTTCTTTTAAATCAATTAAAAGGATAATATATGTCAGTAAAATCATTTTTATTCCAAGATAATCCACTAAGGAGGATCTCAGATATTTTTTTAGTCCATGGCTAGTAATTACAATAAAATTTCTAGTCAACTATTTTTTACATTTCTAGAAAGAAAAAACTGAGAAAATTGATCGCTTAAAAAAATAAAAATGTTTAAAGATTTCAATACATGAAAAATTTTCCAGAAGTCTTAAATACTGTTTTTAAAACAAATTATTAAGACAATCCCATTTGTTCTTGTTATGATGTTGATTTGGGGTTAGTAGAGACAAACGCAATATAACACGTAACAATAAAAAGGGTTTTAATAGGTTGGTAAAAGGTACAGAAATCGCCTGAGTAGTCAATAACTAG
Source organism: Acanthosepion pharaonis (assembly GCA_903632075.3). Classification (NCBI taxonomy): domain Eukaryota; kingdom Metazoa; phylum Mollusca; class Cephalopoda; order Sepiida; family Sepiidae; genus Acanthosepion; species Acanthosepion pharaonis. The sequence continues at coordinate 636,266 of CAHIKZ030000195.1, read as the reverse complement.
CTCAGCTAAGAACTTTGTCTTTTGACATGCCACTATTTAAAGTCTTTGTTCGCAGACAAGTTCATCTTCAAGAGGGGTGGTAGGTTTCCAACACAACAGTTCTCTTTTTGTGGAAAATTAAAAATAATCTGGAAATCACATGATGTCAAATTTTTGTGAGTGGGCATGGAGAAGTGTAATTAAAACCCTACTTAAAAAAGGTTATATTTCAAATGTGCCAAACACACACATGTCTCTCCCTTCTCTTTGTCTTTAATATAAACTTACCAGAGGAAATAAAACAAACGCAGAGATGGATTTATAAGAGGACCAACTAGGAGGATTTGGCGAGATATTTTTGTAATAAATTTTTAATCATTAATTGGATGTCTGAATAATAGTTTGACACTATTGATATTTTTTGGACATCTAAAGTATTTATTTTATGAAAAAGAATGTTTTGTTCAAATTTATAAATAAATAAACCTCATGGATTTTTTTTGTTGAAAATGAAAACATATATATTATCCATGGTGTCACTATAGATTAGTATCATAATGGAGAATCAGCACTTTAGAATCTGAATCCATGATAATCAATACAGCCTTGTGTTCTTGCTGGATTGCCATTAAACCTTTGAGCCCTGCATTCTTGAATAACTTTAATCCTTCTGCCTGAGCTCCTGAGTCAAAATTCACAAATAATTGGTATGTAATGTTTCACAATAGAAATAAAAATATTTACAACTGTTTACCCACCATTCAATCGGTGGCTGGGCATTACGTCATTTTTCTCTACCACCAGTTAAGCAGTGGTCAGGGCTCAAAGGTTTAAATGCTTACTTCTTGGAATACTTTTATTTGACTTAATGCCTTTCCAGAAGTGACTATAAAAATAAGAGCTTCTTACCCTTAATATTAAGTTTGACATCTGCTTTTATGATTCAAAGTACAAGATATATTATTCATGAAAAATAAAAGGAAAAACTATTATTGAATGAGAGTTATTTATTGAAAAGAAATGTTGCTTATGATGTTCTATCAGAATCTACAAATATCACCTTAATATTATCAAAATATGGTTTCTCTTCTCCATAAATCCAAGAAGAATTTTTCAAAACAAATATACAACTAAAATGATTTGCTGGGGAAATTAAACATATGTTAGCAGTTGAAAGAAAAGAATACTGAGCTGTTATGTGACATCTGTCCTTCTTTATAGCAGCAAATGTTGGACGATTTCCTCAAGGATGAAGAAGAGACATGAGGCGACAGAGATGTGCTTCTACACAAGGATGGTAAGGATATTGTGAACTGAGTGTGTGAGCAATGATGAGGTCTTTGAGAGGTTGCAAACAAGGAGGAGCCTTATACTTAACATAAGCAAGAGCCAGCTGAAGTTTTTGGGACAGATAATGAGGAAGAAGGGCCTGGAGAATCTGGAGATACTCACAGGTTGAAAAGAGGGAAAGAGAGTCAATGGAAAACAATGCTTGACATAGCAGGCAGGCTTAAGCAAGTGGATGACAGAATGTGGTTTGGGGGAGGAAGCAGAGGGAAGGAACTTGTTAAGAGTTGCAAGGGATAAAGAAAGGTGGAAAGCCATGATCACCTACATCCTGAAAGGACATGGTACATAAAAAGAAAGAAGCAGTTGAAACAGGTGTTTGAATTTCTTAAATGAAGTATAGTCAGTTGCTATGTATAATGATAAAAAATTAATAATAATTTGCCAAGATGATCAACAGGAATTCCTAACTAAAGAACATTGTAAATTTGATTGCACCTATGTAATTTCAAAGAGACTAAATGTTATTTCCAAAAATATTCTTACTTATTTCTTCTTAAATTAATATTCCTATTAATTAATAAAGTTGGAAACCAATTAAAATTATTTTTACTTATAAAAAATAATTGTTAAGATTTTTCTTTTTTGTCCTCATATTGGGAATATACATATTTGATGTATGATCTTTTCACTAAGAACTGAAAAAAAAACTTTATAGCCATCATTATTGTATCTGCATTATCATGGCTTGAATATGCAAAATAAGAGGGAAAATATGTTAGCTATATTCAAAGGACAACTTGATGACAAATACATTAAAAATCTAAGTAAACTCTGATCCCAAATTCACATACTAAATTGATCAAAGAGAAAACAGGAGAGAATTTTTTATAGATTACTTGTTTCATTGATGTATCTCATCATGTATATTATGTAAAACTAATTTGATGGCAGATGTATTAGACATAAATCTTTCTTTAAAGTTGTCATTCTATTCAGGAATCAGCTGCAAATGAAAAAATGAGTTATTCCGTGTCAAATCAACATCATTGACACATTTTTCAAATTTGGTACACTTATACAGTGTCATGATAAAAATGCAATGGTACCTATTTTACATCTCTAGGTCATAGTGTACCTGAGATATAACCCTTGCTAAATTTTATTGAATTTTGGAAAATAGTCACAAAGTTTAAATATCAATATCTCAGTTGTCATCTACAAAGTTAAATTATATACCATTTTAAAGTACTTAGATCTAAAAGGAGATTTATTTATTTTTTTTGTTTAAATGTCAAATAAAATAATTTGATCTTGACCTAAACATTTGACCTTTAATTTCTCAAAAAGTGTACCTTTAATTTTAGCATCTTTTAAACAACCATTGATACAGTATCAAGTGAACCTCACTTCTCATCTAAAGCAAAAAGAAAGTTAAGAACCCATGAGCCTCCACACATGGTACTTGTATTTTCTGGATATTTCCCTTGGTCTATACTTCATTTTATGTTGACAAACATTTCTCTTGCAACTTATAGACTCTGTGATTCTATCCTGGTCAAACTCATGTTGGAGTTTCATAACCTGCTGTGTCAATCTGTTTCTAAGTCTTCATTGATTCTTCTTCTATTCTCTGGCTTCTTTCCTCTTCAGGAACATTTGGTCCCAACTATTACAATTTGGTGCACAATAACGTTCAACCTCAACCGTACACTTCACAGATTTGTCCAACCTACTATCCAGGAACTTGACACCACATTCTTTCCTCCTTCATCCTGTCAGTTTGTTATTAAATAAACTTATATATTTGTTATGCTTTTCATACACCATTCCTGTTTGTACATTATCTGCCATTGCTAACCTTGTTAAGAACCATTTCTATCCAAAATGAGTATCAACAATGATTGTACATGGGAGTCTGGTGGTCTGACACAAGGCTATAAAAAGAAACCACACTAGATGACCAGGCTTCTACTACAAAATAGAAAATGAAAATTAGGATATGCAAACCACTTACTTCTTCATTTAATTTTTTTGTGATGACCAACTTTGATTGTATCTTTATTTAAGGGTATTTCAAGAAATTATCTTTCCTAAAATATTTGAAGCTTTTTCCATCTCAATTATTGGAAGTTTGTAAGTTCTTCTAGTGCCAGTTATTGGATCAACTAAACTAAGAATATCAGGATGATTTAAAATTAATATATCTGGATGTAATGATAACAGAAAGAGGGAGAAAGGGCCCTTCAGGTGTAAAAATGTCAATTTTACCTTTTCATTATCAGGATATTTTTCAAGCACACATCCTAGCCACTAGTTCTTATCACAGATTGCTGTAACAAATCGCTTAATGTTTTATAATATTAATATACTCCAGCTGTTTGTTATTTTTGTAATAATAGACAAGTGGATGTAATGTGGCTTGAGAATTATTCCAATGGAAGCTTTGTGCAGTGTCCTGCAAAATAAATGAATAATTCTCAGCAAGATCTGCCATAACTATGACTTCACCATCCATCAAAGAACATTTTTTATTAGAACAAAATTTTGATTGTTCTTTGGCAATGAAATCATGCTTTTTCAAGATTTAAAGGCTTGCACAAAACATCTCAATAAATTCTTATGTAGATTGTGATACAGTCTGCAGAGTGGTTCTATCAGTTGATAGCCACTGTTTGGAGATAAAATAATCTATCAAATTTTTATTTTAAATTTCTTTTGCCTTCTTTTGGGCCCCATTCTGGACTCTGCCATATTTTTTCAGCACTGTTTTATGGCCATCTGCCATTTTTCAAAATTATTTTTAAATTGACGTTACATCGTCAGTCATCGACTTATATATATTGTGTATATCTGCATCGCCAGTATAGTGTGTACTATGCAGGAACCCCCAAACTAAAAGGCTAGTTTCAGCAGCGTTTTTTGCTTTTAGTATTTTTTTTTTCTACCTAAGTTATATTGTCAATCATAATAATAATAATCAACAGTGCCAGTGATTACTACCCCGAACCTGTCAACCGTGTGGGGTTCCCCATGCCTACTGTGGACATGTGGCAGAAGTGCTAAATTTCATTAGTGCTTATTTTTTTTAAATTGTAATTTTCTTTCTGAACAGTTCTTTTAAGTCAGTTAAAAGGCTAATATACTTAGCAAAATCATTTTTATTCCTAGATCATCCACTAAGGAGGATTCTCTAATTTTCTTTTTAGTTCATGGCTAGTAATAAATTACAATAAAATTTCTAGTCAACGATTTTTTTTACATTTCTACAAAGATAAAACCGAAAAAATTATCACTTAAAAAATGAAAAAATGATTTCAACACATGAAAATTTTCCAGAAATCTGAAGTACTGTTTTTAAAACAAATTTTTAAGACAACCCTGTTTGTTCTCTTTTGTGAAAAATTAAAAATACTCTGGAAATCACATGAAGTCAAATCATTACATTTTTTGAGTGGGCATGGAGAAGTGTAATTAAAACCCTACTTAAAAAAAGGTTATATTTCATGTGTGCCGCACACACTATGTCTCCCCTCTCGTTATCTTTAATACACATTTACCAGAAATGGATTTATAAGAGGACCAACTAGGACGATTTGGCTAGATATTTTTGTATGAAACTTTTAGTCATTAATTGGATGTTTTAATAGCAGTTTTATATTATAGATATTTTTTGGCCATAACGTATTTATATTATAAAAAGAATGTTTTGTTCAAAACTATAAAAAATAAACCTCATTGTTTTTTTTTGATTTTTTATTACTGATGAAAACATATGTGTTATAGACAAGCGTATGGTTGCAAGAAAGAAATACGACAACAGTAGAAATAGATTTACGTGGTTTATTTCAACAGGAACGTAAGGGTTTAGGACAGCTACCTTAGTGTGGTAAAGTTCATAAGCCGGATTTCAGATCTAGGTCGATCTCTCATAGTAGTTCACACATGTTGACGGTGGTTGGTGCTCTCCTGCTGACAGCTGCTGAACGTGACCGGTCTCCTTTGTGGCCACCTGTTGACTGCTGTTGAACTTCCGTGTGACCCCTTTTATAGCGATTTTTATGGCTTAACAGGCTCGAGAAATGAAGCGAGTATAATTAGGAGGGAAGCATTTTTATTGGAAAAAAAATAGAGCACTTTAAATATTATTTTATTTTTCGACCGGAACACGTGTGTCGGAAACATTTGTAAAGAAAGATAATGGTCATTTTGTGACGGGGCTTTGTCCCGTTCACATCCGGTTCTCGCTCTTGAGTATTTGCCTGTAAATCAGCCGAGATATGTCTTATTTTATTTTATAACATATTGAAAAAAAATTTAAATGTGTTTATACTTTATTTACATTGTCATCCTCATCTTTTTTGCCATATTTATCACGTTTACTTTTTCATTAGTTTCACTTGTCAATTAAAATTACGTACCTCCATGAGGTCACTAAAAATTAAAAAATCATCACCAAGATGAAAACATGCTCCAAAGGTAATGGAAACTATCGTAAAAATTGTTGAAGGATCAAATTTTTGTGGTAACAGAACATTAATTTGGAAATTCTTTCAAAAATCAAATAATTGTCGAATTTTAATGAATTTTTTAGGATTTATTCACAAATAAATTATTTTTGAATTTTTTTAAAAAAAATCTTGGTAAAAATATTTTTTTATTTTGCATGTGTATCTGCCCCTTACTTAATTTTACAGACTGGCTTCTATAGACTTGGATGGCAACTGGTCTACCGCAGAAAGAAATGGCAACCTAATGTGGGAAAAAAATCTGCCTCGTCAGTCATGTATCAAAAAGATACATGATCACCTAAAAACGTGTATCACGCATGGCACATAACTGACTGACTGAGAAATTCATGGAGATAATTTTTAGTGAGTATTTGTTTTTTGATAAAAAATTAATTTTTACAGGATTTATTTTCAATGTTTTACAATTTAAAATTGAATAATTTATAAAGTTTTTGAATCTTTTAGAGTTCAGGTTCATTCTTATAGTCATGTAAAAGTAAAACTATACTAATCGCTCGGGATGCAGAGATAAAAAAAATAGTTAAATATTCTTCTCTTGCTGATAGATTTTTTAACTCCTGTGGCAGTGGAGACTTCTGGGGTTATTGGACCTCGTTCGATGGCATTCCTTCGGAGGATTGGCACGATTGTGTCTTGATTAATGGACGAGCCTTGCGAAACAAAGTGGCTCTTGCAGCGTGTCTCACTGGCAATGGTTCGAAGTAATGCTTTCTCCATCATTTTTGTTTTTTTATTACTGTCTTTTTGTGTTCTTACGAATTTCTTTGAAAAGTTTTTGATTTTTTCTTTTCCCTTTTTTACCCTCCTCTTTTTTTAAAAAAATTTTATCTACTTTAATTTTTGTTTATTCCTTTTATAGTAGATTTTTTTCTTTTTTCTTTAATTTTTTTTTATTATATCTCTGTTTTCTTTTATTTTGTAACCCCTGATTTCCTTTTTTTTTTCACTTAAACATTTTTGAATGTCTTGAGAAAGAAAAGAAGGAAGGATAATTTCTCTTTTTATTAATTATTCCAACGAGCTCCGTTTTTGAAAGGTCCAACTGAGAAAGAGACAGATTCTTTAGTTTTCTTTGGTGCCAGGAAATCTCTCTTTTTGCACATGCGTAAATTGTCCCCTGTCTGTTTTAATGTTTATTTTATTTTGTACTTTTATTTAATTTTGTTTTTTTTTTTGTATCTTTATTTTATTTTGTATTTTTATTTAATTCCCACACCCCTGTCTGTGTTTCGTTTTTGTTTTGACTTACCGTAAATTCTTTTATTCTTCCCTTTTTAATATACTTTAAGTTTTCTGTGTTTTTTTCTTTTTTTTTCTTTTTGTATTGTATATTTGTCTAATTAATTTTTCTAACCTTTATTTGCTGTCTATTTGTCCATATATTTGTCCATTTATTTTGTTCTAACGTTTTGTATTGTATAATTTTCTTTTGTTTATCTGTTTTGGTGTCGGCCATTTTATAAATTGTAACTAGCTCTGCCTAGTTTTGATACTTTCGTATTTTCTTTGTTTTTCTTTTTTGTCTAGCATTTTTTCATTCTTCTTTTGGAGTTTTTTTTTCTTTTTTTAATTTATTGTTTCACCGTTAGGCGAACGTTTTAATCTTTGTCTAATATTTATTGTACGTTTTATTTCTTGCCATGTTTTTATTTGCTTGTTGTCTCGCTTTCGGGTGTGCTTTGTGTTTTTCGGTGTTATTTTTTATTTTATTATTCTCCACCCCTTTCCCCCCCTCCCCTTCCCTTTTAATATAAAAAATAAATGGAAAAGAAGGAAAAAAAAGCACCTTCTTTTTTAGCTGTAAAAAAAACCTCCAATTTGTCAGACTACAGAAAATCTATAAGAAAACACTTATTCAACCCTCCAAAAAAAGACCCACCAGACAAAGACAATCTTAAAGATTACCCAGCCCTAGAACCAAGTTCCCCTAGCAAGGATGACATCGCTGGGAAAAATGAAAAGTACAAGTATGGAAGCCGGTAATGGCAATAAGAAAAGTGAGAATAAGAAAAGTGAAAATAGTATAAAACCCCTTATTGACATTAAAGCCAAGAATGGCTCTCAAGAGAAGACTGAGGCCGGGGAATTGCCCTCTTGTTGGAAGTCCCCCCCGAGTTGTATTATCAATGTAGTGGATTTCTTAGAGTGAGCTAAGAGCTACGCACACCTTGTCATAGAAGGTGGACTCTTAGAAGACGCCCAGGAACTAAGAAAAATTGAAAAACGAATAGTGTCAGTTTTTGTCGTGGACAAGCATACGCGCAAAATTTGTCGCTCGACGAAAGACACAGTGATAAAATCACTGGAATCCTTGGGGTTCAAGCCCCTCAGAGTTGTGAAAGGAGCCGAATTTTTCATGTGGGACGTATTGTTACCCACGCCGGAAGTATGCGTGGCAGCTTCGAGCAAGGACGTGATCACCAAAGATCTGATCCTGCGAACCAAGTACCTGCGAACCGAGTACCTAGGCCGAAGAAGGACCAATTTTCAATATATGAGGTTCCTCCTCAGGTTCTCGGGGAACATCTCGCGGTCTTCCTGTCTCAGTTCGGTGAAATACTGGCAGAATCTTGCGATAGCCTGAGCGGGGGGTGGAGTTTCGATATTCGTTTAGATCGAAAAGCCTTCCTCTCCATCCCCAACTGTCTGGTGGTAGGGAAATTGAAATTGCCGGTCATTGTGACCGGCCGTAAACCGGTATGCTGGAAGTGAGGAAAGACTGGTCACCTTTCCTCTTCCTGCCCAGAGAAGAAGGCCTCTGGAATTCAATCTCCTGTTGACCAGAATCCCCCTCTGACCGAGTCTTTACCTACCGCCTCGCCTGTAATGGGCATGCCAGCTTCTGGGACCGGTAGGGTTAATCCTCCGGTTGGTCAAAAAAAGCCACATTCTCCAAAGAGCCTTCGCCCACTGCTAGTGCAGTTGCGGAGAAGGGGGGGGGGAATGGCTGTTGCTGGTAAGGCCAGAGGGAAGCGCCAGACAGCGGGTCCTCAGTCCCCTGAAGCCCCAAGGACGAAAGGCACGTACAGCCCCACTCCCTCTGGCAACATTAAGGGCGATGCCCGGCCTCTCAAATATCTTTCAAAGACAAACAAAAAAATATGATCCCGGATATGAAAAAACCGAAAAATTAAAAAAAGAGCTTAAAAAAAAATTAGACAACCAGTCAAAAGTTCTCAATCCCAAAATCCAACTCCTTCCACGTCCTTTGCCCGGTCCATCCCTTCCTAAAAAACGAACCTTCCCCCCAGATAACTCCTTCCAAATCCCTTCCCCTCAGTAGAGATCCCAGTCCCTATAAACATAGATCATTTTACACACCCCCTCAACACACCCAGCCCTTCCCCTGTTAAACATAAACCTCCGGCACACCTCTGCATACTCCCAGTCATTCCCCCTGTTAAAAAGATGGATATGCCACCTCCCGCTTCCAAACGACAGAGAAGAAAGAAGTAAAAAAAAAAAAAAGAAAAAAAACATTTTTCAACACAGGAAAAGATGTTTGCCGTAAAATTTCCCAGCCCAGGCCGAGAGAGCCAGGGACTATGGAAACCGAATAAAAGACCTGAAATATTTTCTCTCCATTAGGCAGTTTGCTGATCAAGACATCAAAGTGCCTCAAATTTCTCGCTGGCCCAAAGGGTTCTGACAGGATCAGAACTGGACCCGGAGCAAAGCAGATTTGGGCAATGCTTGACTGGGCCATTAGTTCATATAAAATGACGTTACCAATTGCCATTACAGAATGAGCAATTAAATAAGCTTAAAACAATTTTGTGCAGGGAGGGTCCCATTTTAGTTCATCCCTCCCTGTATAGAGCCCTGAAAAATTGACTTCCCATATCGGCGGAATCTCCCAAGACGGTTCCATAAAGACTGAGATGGGCCATGGGTCTATGGGAGAGGCGGTCGGTATCCTTACCCCGTCCATGTTCAAACCAGTACTTCAACCCTAATCGGTCTTCACTATGTCTCTCTGGTTAGCTAGTCTAAATGTCCGGGGCCTGAGGTCCGAGTCTCGCAGGGCGAGGCTCTCTCGTGACCTTCAGCGCCTCGGGGTGAATGTATGTTGTGTGCAAGAGACCCGGTTTTCTTCTCATGACCGTGAGGACATACTGTCTAGGGGTTCGCCCTTTATTCAGCATGTTTTGATGGTCGTTCGAGGGGTGTCTCTTGGCTAGTGAGCAGGTCTTTGAAGGCTGCATGTACCCTTGTCTTCGCGGATCCGGCGGGCAGACTTTGCGTGCTGGATGTTACCATAAAGGATAAGGTTCTACGTCTCATTGGGGTTTATGCGCCCAATAACCATGCTGAGTGGCCTGCTTTGTTTCGGCAGATCGGGCCATACTTGACGACATCTCGTTGGGTAGTTTTAGCGGGGAATTGGAATGCTGTCCTTGACCTGATATAGATCATATAAGGCAAAAACAGGGTATAGGGAGGTGAAACCATTTTGGGACTTTATCGATGAGTTTGATCTTGTCGATAAGTTCCGGAATGAACACCCTCGGGAGGTAGCATGGACTTGGACAAATAGTGGCAACTCGGCTCCTGGGGCGCTTGCGAGCTACCTCGACCGAGTCCTAGTTAGGAGAGTCGATGTAGGGCTCTTAGGGTGTCCAAGCTTCCATTACATAGTTTATACGGATCATAAGCCTAAGGTTAGATTGGCTGGCTACTGGAAATTTAACTGTTCATTATTTGGTGAGAAGGGTTTCCGGGACCAGCTGTTACTAATGATACAAAGGGAATTGACGGGGGCGATTGTGGGGAACGCCTGGTGGGATGAATTAAAATCTAAAATTCGAACGTTTGCTGCCGATTTTAGTCGTCGACTTAATCTAGATAGTTTAGCGGCGCAAACAGCTTTAGAAAATAAAGTTGATCGGGCAGTGAAATCCCGTGTTAGTGGGGAAATAGCCTTAGCTAAGGCAGAGTTGTCCTCCTTGCTTATCAAGAAGGATCAGGCTCTGGTAGTTAGGGCTAGGTTAAAAAGAATGTCTTCTGAGGCGACGAATATGGCCGCAGAACTGCGTGCAGAGGAAAATCGGAACGCGTCTAGGCGACATATAGCGTGCGTCACATTGCCGGATAAGCGGACCGTGACTACAAACGCGGGCATATGCGAGGTCTTTCGGGATTACTTTCAGGATCTTTTCACCAGGAAGCCCGGTCTGAGCTCTGCTCAGTTCGACGCCTATTTAGCCGACTTTCCCTGCCTCGAGGCAGCTGAAGCGGCTAGGTGCGAGGGTCCCATTACAGAGTCTGAAATATGGGATGCGCTGAAGCAGGTTGGCCTGGATAAATCTCCGGGACTGGATGGTCTTCCCTACGAAGTTTACTTGAGGCAGTCGCCCGTTTTTGTTCCTTTGCTGGAACTGATTTTCAACCACTGGATGAAGCAGGGGTCTATACCTCAACGCTGCGTAAGGACAAGAACGGTGGGGATGGGTTAGGGAATTTTCGCCCTTTAACCATGTTAAACACTGAGTTAAAGATTTTGGCGAAGATCTTAGCCAACCGTTTGCAGCTTGTCCTGTCTAGTCTGATTGGCCCCGAACAGACTTGTGCTGTGAAGGGCAGGACTATTCAGGATAACCTTCATATGGTACGCTTGATCTTAGAAAAAGTCGACAGTGAAGTCGCGCTGATCAATTTAGATCAGTCCAAGGCCTTCGATAGGGTTGACCATCGTTTTCGAGGCTGTCCTTTCGGCGGCCGGTTTCGGAGCCGACTTTCGCTCCTGGATCCGACTTTTTCATATGCGACCCCCGGTGCGCTGGTGGAGATGAATGGGGTAAGATCGAAGCCTTTCGTATTGTCTCGCTCCATTCGTCAAGGTTGTCCGCTCTCGTCTTTTCTTTACGTTCTTGCGTTGGAACCATTCCTTCGCAATTTAAAGGCGAATCCGGTCCTGCGCGGAATTGCCTCAGCCAGGTATTCTGCCTATGCTGACGACGTTTCGGTTCTTGTGTCGAGCAGAGCCGAGATTGACGAAGTCAGCAAAGAGATCAGTGGGTATGAGATGGTGACAGGGGCCAGGATCAACCGCGATAAGTCTGTTGGCTTGCGGTTAGATGCGTGGAAGGGAGTTTCTCTTCCCGGACCTTTCCTCTGGACGGATGGGCCGATCAAGATACTCGGCGTCTGGTTCGGTCCTGATCTCCAGTTGGAAATGAATTGGTCGGAGGTACAAGGGAAGGCCGAGATCGCGGTTAATCTGTGGTCTCGGGAAGGGCGGAGGTATGTTTCACACATCTGTCCGATTCTCCTGTACCGACTCTCTGTACTTCCACTCCCGTATGCCAAACTAATATTATTAGTTCGGACCTTGTTCTCTTTCTTGTGGAGAGACAAGGCCCCTAGGGTAACTCGCGAGATCTGTTGCCTTCATCCCTCTGAGGGCGGTCTGGGTATGCCTAGCATTGTGATTCGTCAACATATGCTTCGCATAACCTTTCTAGACCGAATGTGTCGCGGATCGGATGAGGTGGGCGCCTTCTGGAAAGAAGACGTCCGTAAACATTTCCCATCCCTGAGAAGTGTGCACTCGTGCGAGGAGGAGGCCAGTCGTACACCCCGAGCCGAGTGCTCCTTCTACCGCGAATGTCGTCGTGCTCTGAAACTCCTCTTACGGGCGTCGGATGGCCTCTCCAACGCCCAGGCGTTGTCTCGTAAGGCATTGTATCGACTGTTAGTTAGGGGGGGTTCATTCAAGATGATCTGATTGGCGAGCTCCGTCTTACGAAGCAGGAGGCTCGCTTGATATGGCCTTGGGCGCCTGGGTTGAAATGTCTCAATAATGATGAGGCATCACTCACCTGGCTGGTGATTCGTGGGGCCCTCTGGGTCGGCAAAAGACTTTGTTCAGCAGGCTTGGAGAAATATCCAAACTGTCGTCGCTGTACTGGGGAAGTCGAGACCATTGGTCACGCCTTTTTTCAGTGCAAGACGGTAGTGCCATTGTGCAATTTTGTTGAAGGCCTCATGGTTCGCATGCTGCAGGGAAAGTTTTTTGTCCTTGAAGCCAGTTCTGTTTGTAGCAATGTGGTGCCGCAATTGACGAAGGCTGAACACTGTGTTTCTGTTGCTTACTAGGGGTTATGAGAGTCGTGATTTGGACGACGTCAAAGGAATTTGGAAGTTCACCTCTTCCCAACTGATCTTGTACTTTTGTGCATCAGCTTAAAGTCAAAATTAGGACATTCATCAGAATTTGGCAAAAGGTGGGTGTATTTTTACCGGCCCATTCGAAAAAAAGGGCTGACTTGAGTGGCATTTTGATGCCGGTTAGGCATCAGGATATTGTTTTCCTGGGTTGAACATGGGCAACCCTTCCATTTTAGGCTAGTTTAGGTTTTTGTAGTTGATTTTTTTTTTTTTTTTTTCTTTCCTTTTTTTTTAGGGTGTGTTTGCTCATCGGTCCCTTTTATTTCTGTCCCCACTTTTTTTCCTTTAGTTTAACTCCCCATCCCCACCCTCGTTTAGGTGGTCAGTGATGTCCGTTCTCTGGTGGATGCGGGGCGCCTTTCGATTCGTGTGTGTTTTTCGTATTTGTTTGTTGTTGTGTATGAATGTGTGTGTGCCTGTGTGAATGCTTTGGAGGAATGAATGTTTTCTTTTATTTTTTCATAGTCCTGGATCGATTTCGTCCGGTTAACTGATATTTCTGCCACATTTAAGGTTTGTGGGGGTTTTTTATTGCTAACTCCCGTTTTGTTTAGTTTCTTGTAAATATTTTATGTCATATTGTATATACACATTTGGGGGATCTTTTTAAAAATTGTTTTTTTTTATGCCCCTCCCCCCAGAACAATATTTGTACATAAAGGGACTATTTAGGATTTTCATTGAGACGAAGAGGTGTTTTGGTGGACGTAGTATGAAAGGTATGAATAAATGTGTTGTTTTGGTGATAGGAATATTGTTTTGTATGATAGGGTCAGTGGTTGTGGCTAGCTAAGTTTTATATTAAAACAAAGGGTATATTTTTGACCCCAAATTTTTGGCCATGTGCCACATTTGTTGTATTTTGCGACAATAAATATTAGTACGAGTTTAGCGGCTGATTAGTGCTAAACTTTGACTTCAAACAATGGCGTCGCCGATAGGATATCAATTGTCTCTGGAAGATCCAGATTTTGTGGATACATGGATTCGTTGTTTTTCTGCCACTGCGAGAACAAAAAAAGTTGAAAGACAACAAGGAAAAGGGAGGCGAAAATGAAATCACGGATTTATTTTTGACTACAGCTGGATGCGAGGCGATAATGAAAGTCTCCACCATGGCATATCCCTTAAATTTGGAAGACCTGACTTTCAAAAAAAAAGTAAGTCAGATTATAAGAAGAAATATGAGACCCAAGAAAAGGCTGGTAGTGGCAGAAAGAACGAAATTCATGTCGATGAAACAAGAAATTGACGAACCAATTATAAAATATCTACACCGTCTACAAAATGCGAGTAGATATTGTGAATTTGAAAAACTTGGACAAGACGAACAGACTATTGAAGAGGACTTGATTCAATTAAGACTAATTGAAGGTATGTCCAATGCATCACACCGATATAAAATAATGGAACAATTACAAATAGGAAATATGTCCTTAAATACATGTATTGACTTTATTCAGCAACAAGAACTAATACAGAAATACAACCATCATAAAAGTCAACCCAGCAAACAAATATTCGCTGATACATACATGTTAAAGAAGATAAAAAAGTGTTTGTATTGTGGATGTGAACACGAAATAAAAAAAGGAAAAGTGTCCAGCATTTGGAAAAACTTGTAATAATTGCTTAAAAAGAACCACTTTCAAGCAGTGTGTAAATTAAAAAAAGAAAAACGTTGAAAAATTGAAGAAAACGACACCAATAGGGAAGATTTTACATTAAAAAATAAGAGTATAAAAAAATTGAACATAAGAAAAAAGACATTATAGTAAAGGTCAAAATTAATAACTGCAATTTAGATATGCAAATGGATACTGGGAGTGAAGTAACACTCATACCAAAAAAATTTTGGGAACGCATTGGTAAGCCACCTTTACGAAAAAGCAGTTTACAACTCCGCCAATTTGATGGGTCGGTTATAAAAACATTAGGATACTTTGAAGGTTCCTTAGAGTTAAAAGACAAATTTGAAGTAATACCTATTGTTGTTACAAGTTGCGAAAAGAACCACGGACTTATTGGAAACGACGTGCTTAACATAAATTTACCAAGTTAATTAATGAAATAAAAATGGAAAAAACTGGAAAGTTAAAAAACTATGAAGCAAGTTTAAAAGTAAAAGAAAATGTTTCCCCTCCTTATTATGAGGCACAAAAAATTACCAGTACATTTATTGCCATTAGTAGTGACAAAAAACTACGTAAATTAGTAGAACAAGACCTTCTTGAACATGTTCCGCCTGGAGGTAGCAAGTGGGCATCACCGATTGTAGTTTTGAGGAAAACAGATGGTGATTTACGTATTTGTGGAGATTACAAAATAGGAGAACTAAATCACAAAATACGATATGTTCGGATTCATATCCCATACCCAATGTTGAACTTGCATTACATGCACTGGCAGGGATGTCCGTTTTTTCAAAAATAGATTTAAAAAGAAGGCATACCACCAAATACCAATAGACAAAAACTTCAAAGAAGTAACCACGATAAATACGCCAATAGGGTTACTAAGATGGAAAAAAAATGCCATATGGAATAAAAACCCACATGCAAAGCGCCATATTTCAAAGGGCCATTGAACAGGTTTTAGGAAATGTACAAAATATGATTTGTTACCAAGACGACATATGCATAGGAGCTACTAATGAAAATGAATTAAAAAAAAAAAACTGATTTAGTCTTGAATAGATTAAGAAATAGATTAAATGAAAATGAATGACGATAAATGAAAAAAAAAATGCGTAAGCAATTCTAACAAAATATTTTTTTAGGTTATTCCATTTCAAAAGAAGGTATATCACCAGACCAATGATACTAAAAGATATATACAAAATTCTATGATGAAAAAATGAGAGGGGAGGGAGATGAACTCAATAACAAACTAAAATATTAACACAAATCAAATTAAACATAACTGATGTTAGTAGGACCAGTCCAATCCTCAAAACAGAGAGGACACTGTATTCTGCCCATTGGACAAAATCAAGCAGCTCTCTCGTTAAGGGAGTGGGAAAAGGATAACAAAATCATACGGGCGTGGGAAAATATAAAGCTGACCCAATTGAAATAAAAAGGGGCCAAAAACAAACTGGGGAGGTTGGGAATCTCAGGCTGGATCATAACTAAAGATGGGGCAGGCCGGGAACAACACTTGCATTAACTAGGTACACAAAAGCTTGTCTAACCTAACCAAGGGGAGGGCTCCACAGGAAACCACCCCAATGTGACGTAAGCTTGACCTAAAAGAGAAAATCAAGGCTAGCCCCGTTCAAACGAACCAAGCTCGCCTCAGTCACCCACCTTTCGCTGAAGACTGTCGAATGCAAGCGTTTTCTGTCAGTTCTAATCTTCATCTTGAGCTGATGCTCAAAGAATCGGATCAGATCCTGATGAGAAAGACGGATACCCCGCAAGACTTCCTCCTATCGCGTCGTCCATATCATCATTCGGGCCGTGGCTAGCAGCGTCAAAAACACCATCCGTTTCACCCCGGAATACGGGGGAGACACATTGTTACACGCGTATGCGCGATCAATGCGCACAAGCTTTTCGGGAGCGAGACGAGCCGTCAGCTCGCCGACATGGTCCCATAAGGGGCGGACCCGGGGGTAATGGTAGAAGGCGTGCGGAGCCGTTTTTTCTAAACCAAGGCCACACTGTTCAGTCTGGCAAATCCGCCAAGCCCCATATGAAGACCTTGTCATTGAGAGGCAGCCGATTCCGAGCCAATCGCCAGGTAAGCGAAAACTCAGGGTTACTGAGGTAATCCGCCGCTTGCGCCCAAGACCAGTAAGAGCGAAACTCATCCTCCGACAAGACGAGATCCCCACGTAAGGAATCCTTCACGACCCCCTCCACGAACAAACGATAGAAGACCTTCCTAGGTCGAGAAAGGTCACTGGACCGAGGAACGGCCAACAAAGCCGACCGACACTCGCGAAGGAAATCCGATTGGTTTACGATGGCGCTCAACCCGCGAGATGGGGGGGACTGATAGTAAGGAAAGGGAACGCGTCCCTAACAATCTCCGCCATAACCGAATCTCCTGTCAATGCGCGGCGTAGGAAAGCCAAACTCGAGGCACGTTTGTGGCTCTGCAAGTGTGGCATTCCCAGCCCGCCATGACACGGACGTTGTGCACAGACTCGTCTGTCGACGCGATTCCCGCGTCCCCTCCATAAAATGGAGGATAGCGAGCGCTCGAGCGGCTTCCTATGGTCGTCACAGAGAGGAAGTAGGGACAATCGATAAAGGACATAAGGGAAAATGTATGTAGCACATACCTCCGCCCTGCCCTTCACGGACAACCTCCGTCGACGCCAAGTCTGACCGGCTGCATCGACCTTTGCTCGTACTTCAGACCAATTTTTCTCTATCTGGAGGTCGGGTTTAAACCACAGAATGTGGACAGGACCGTCCAACCGAAGGGCTCCGGAAGATCGACCCCCTTCCAGGCACCTAACCGCAAGCCGGACGACTTGTCGCGGTTTATCTTGGCCCCTGTCCCCTTTTCATAACAATCAAGTACCGCCTCAATGTCGCTGCGGGACAACACGAAGGCAGATACGTCATCGGCGTACGCGTAAACTCTGGCTCGAGCCCCTCCAGGAACGAGGATTCCACGTAGGACCGGAGTGAACGCCCTGTCCTTCAGCCGGCGAAGGAGAGGCTCCGACGCCAAAGCAAAAAGTAGGGGCGTCAGTGGACAAACCTGACGAACCGACCTAGACAGCGCAAAAGCGGCCGACATCTTCCCGTTCACCTGTACTACAACACTGGAGGAGCGATACAGGAGGCTAGTCCAGCGGCAGAAGTCGGGTTAAAATCCGGCGGCCTGCAGGACAGCCGCAAGTTAGAGATGGTCAACCCTATCAAATGCCTTGGACTGATCCAAATTGATCAGCACGGCCTCTTCGTCGTCTTTTACTCCCTCTATGATCGTGCGGATCAAATGCAAGTTGCTCTGAATTGTTCGGCCCCTCACAGAACAAGTCTGCTCAGGACCCAACAGAGACTCGACAACTGACTGCAAACGCTCCTGCAGGATCTTAGCCCAAATCTTTAACTCTGTGTTTAGCAGAGTTCTGGACTTGTAATTATCTAGGTTCCCCCCAACACCCTTGCCCTTTTTCAACAGCGTGATCACACCCCTGGAAAACCGGTCGGCGGGGGGACCCCCTGCCGGAACCAGTTGTTGAACACCACTGTCAAAATCGGAACAAAGATGTGCGACAGTCTCAAGTACAATTCATAGGGCAAACCATCCAGACCGGGCGACTTGCCTCTGCCAACCTTCTTCAATGCCGCGTTCACTTCGCCGTCCGTAATCTTTCCCTCGCAGCTAGCCGCTTCAGTTGGCGAAAGCCAAGGAAAGTCAGCCAAATAGCTGCGAAACTCGTCCTCACGAAGACCAGGCTCCTTGGTAAACCGGCTCTCAAAATGCCGCCGAAACGCCTCGCACATGTCGTCAGTGGCCCGAAGAGTACGCCCCTCCGGGATTTTGACTTCACGAATGTAACGATCGCCACCTCGACGGACTTCTTCCTTGCGCAAATCTGAGCCCATATTCACAGCTTCGGAAGACATCTTGCTTAACCTATGTCTAATTACCTGGCCCATGTAGCGCTCGCTATTCGAACGCTCCACGGCCTCCTTAGCTAAAAGCTATCTCTAGGGGATCCCCCCCCAGTCACCGCCCGGGAAAGACTAGCTTTAAGCGTCCTCACCTTGTCAGCTCTATCTAGGGCGAGCCGTTTGCTGAAATCAGTGGTGAAGGACCTAATTCTACATTTAAGTCTGTCCCACCACCTATTCCCGATAACCGCCCCCACTAGCTTCCGCTGCACTAAGCTAGTTAGCTGCTCCTGGAAATCCCGCCTGTCCAGTAAAGACAGATTGAACTTCCAGTAACCAGCCATTCTAGGCCTATGATCTAACGCCACACGGGCACAAACGAGTTTGTGGTCCGTATAGCCTACCCAGTGGAACGTGGGACAATCTAACAGATCTATGTCGGCTCTTCTAACTAACATTCTGTCAAGGTAGCTAACTACCTTGTCACAAGGTCAGCTACGAGCCCACGTCCACATCCCCCCGCCACCGGGGTGATCGACCCGGTATCTATCAGCGAGACCAAAATCGTTGATCAGATCGACCAAGCTACGATCGCCCCTTCTCCCGCTAGCACCCCGCCCCCGATCTAACTTGGGGTCCAGGATGGCATTCCAGCCCCCCATTAGAACTAAGCGCGTTGAATCCACCAGGGAAGGCCCCAACCGCCGAAAAAACGAAACCCGCTCCTCCTGGTCGTTGGGCGCATAAACCGCAACGACCCGAAACGAACCACTTTTCACGGCAATATCGGCCATGATGAACCGTCCCTCGGCATCGGTATGCACAAGGTCCACCTTCGCATCTAGAGTCCGCTTCACCAGCAAAGAAACTCCTCTGGCAACCCGGTCCCCATATGCTGAATAGACGACAAAGTCGGTAGACAGCACACGCGCATCGGAACTGCAAAGTGGGTCTCTTCGATCACGGCGACATCCGCGCCAAAGGACAAGAGATCCCGGAGCAGGCGGGCCGCCTTACCCCGATCCCTTCACATTCAAAGTCGTTATCTTGATAGACATGGTTTAGGTCTGAAAAAAGGGGAAAAAAAAAAGTAAAAAGAAAAGACAAAGACCTACTCACATACCAGGCGGAAATTGCGTTGGTAAGGACTCTGACGGAGTTTCCTAGGCTCCCTGTTCCTAATTCGGTCGTCATACGACCGTCTAAGACAATCCCGCCGACGTCCGTGGGGTAGATTAGATTCACTGCCCTATATAAGGAGGGATGGAGTAACACAGGGACCCTCCCAGCGGAAGCTGAATTAACGGCCCTTTTACTGCTCTCTTAAATTACTGCGCACTTAAGTTGTGATGAAAAGCAATGACTAGTGTTATTTTTTCAACTGTTTTTTTTTTTTTTTTTTATAGTAAAGCATTCTTTGCACGAACTTTGAAAAGAGCATTATCAACCACACCCCACATTTAACCCTAATCGTTAGGGTAGGGTAAGGGTTAGTAATCATGCTCTTTTCAAAGTTCGTGCAAAATTTGCGCATTAATTATTATTTGTTTTATTTTTAATTTAAAAGAAAAGTTTTATTTTATTATTTAATTTGATTGTTTTTTTTTTTAATTTGAAAAGAAAGCATTATTTACCACTTGTCATTGCTTTCCGACAGTACGCAATAATTTACACGAGTAAAACCAATAAAAAGGCTGTTAATTAAGCTTCCGCGTAGAAAGTGTTCAGTTCAGCAGTGAAACAAGGCTCGTAATGGCGGATGAATGAACGCGTCTGAATCAGAATTTTTTTTTATTGTCGATAACTACACAAAACGGTAGGTTTTATCAAAATTTGGTCGTTATTTTCGAGTTCAGCATATACATTTATACGGAAATATGACGATTTAGGAAATTTATAATAGATTTTAAAAAGCAAATTTACCGTTATTTTTCCAGAAAGATAAACTTGAAACGCAGAAAAGAAATCTTTTGACAATCACGAAATTTAAAGTTTAACAATTTTCGCTCTGTAGTTTAATTTTCGGAGTAGTAATTCTTGACTTTTCTAGACACCAATATGAGTTTTTTGGGACAAAGACAAAATTAGACAAAATCCCCTTTTAAATGAAAAGTTTTGTTTTTGCATTTTTAACTTTGTAGAAATATTTTCCGTGGCTACCACTCTCTCTTTCAACGTTTAAATTTATCAAAATAGTACAGAAATAATAAATTAGGAATTTTAAAACATTTATGAATTAAAATTAAACAAAAATGTACATTCTTTCTTCTACAATACTTCTGAAGTGAAGAGCATTTTTTAAGCAATTTAAATGCTGCTATTCTTATATTCAGTGTGTAGTTTAACAAAAAATAAAAAAATATTCATTATAAAAGTAAATAATTAATGAATATGTACTGAAATTTTCATTTAAATTGGATAATTCCCTGATTTTTGGTAACTTAAAAAAAGCGCTAAACACACACCACTACCACCAATTTTCCTTCGAGGGTTTGTGTCCCCCAGATTACGAAACTTAAATTGACATGTAGTTTGGAAAATTTTTATTTAAAGAGATTTAAAATATTAATAAAGTGAGAAGACATCTTTTCAATAACTTCAGTGATGAGATATTATGTATGTATTTTTAGTATAATATACGTCTGATGGCAAAACAGAAGATAATTTTTGTTACCGCTCTTTTTCATGGAATTGGATGCTGCAGACGACTCCTTTTTATCAGAGGAATTGTTCCTGAGTCAGAAAATTTCTCTTGATGAGTAAAGACTCTCAAATTCTGGCTCCGTGATAAACCGATTTAGTTTAGTTATCACGTAAAATAGCATGCTAAACCTTCGACTTACAGTGTCGAAGCACTTTATTTTTAGATAGATTTTTTTACATTAACGATGCCTAACTCTATTTAGATTAGCGGGATGGGGAGTTTTTCGTTTCGGACGACTCTGTAAAAAGTTTTATTAGCTTCGGTAGAATTCCGCCGAAGCAAAGATATGTTTGAGAAATTTTGAAGAGAAAATTTTATTAGTTTCGGTAGAATTCCGAAGCAAAGATATGTTTTTTGAGAAACTTTGAACAAAAGAATTTCTTAGCTTTTGTAGAATTCAGAAGCTAAAAGAAGTAATTTTATTGCCTGGAAGGGGAATTATTGCATTTGATTTGTTGACTCGGAGAGTTATTTTTTTTTTTTTTTTTTTTGTAAGAGTCGTTCGCTGCGGCATGACGACCCCTACCTCGTTCACTATTTTAAAGTGGGATTTTAAAAATTATTTAAATAAGATATATATTTTAAATTTATAGCTTAGACTAGGTTAGGCGTAGGGTTTTCCTATTTAAACTTTCAGCTCCAGAGGAAGTGAAAAAGAGTGTCAGAAGAAGAAAAGAATTTGAAGAAAGAAGAAAATGAAAAGAAAAGTGTTCGAAAGAAGATGAAAAAACATAATAGAATTTGAAGAGATTGAATTGACTGTTAAAAGATATTGTAACAAGATTTGTTATTGTAAAGAAAAGGTTCAAATGAAAGAAAATATGTTATAAGTTGTCTGCTTGTAGAATGATACATTAGGCAGACATTATTCATCTATTGTAAATCTGTTTTATTTTTGTTTATTCTTTTCGTTACTACTCTACATATGGTACACTATGCATGTATTGTAATTTATTTATTTTTAGGGAATAAAAATTTATCTGTGAACTTTACATTATAGTTGTTATCCAATAATTTTAAGATCGTCTGCTTCTTTCAGTAGTTTGATTATTGCTTTTTTACGAAGAAGTCGAGAACAAAATCTGCAGTGTTAGTTTTCTTGTGTATAGGTAAAAAAACTTGAATTTGATTGAGAATTAAATTTTTCATTTAAATTCGGGTTTTTAACATCATCCACCAACATCGTCACACAGGAAATATACTAACTATTAATTAATTATACCATCCTTCTATTTTTTTTTTTTCTTTTTCAGTAGTAGAGATTATTAAAGTTTTGTTCCAAGACCCTAGCACTTGCCCTGATGGAGCTAAATTTCATTTGAATTCTTTGGATACTCCAGCTTTTGGGAATTATTTTCAAAATTTGTACTTTTTGGGACCACTTTTCACAAGCTGCAACCTTGTCTTTTGTGTACTGTAATAATTTCACTTTCATCAGATTTTTTGTGCTCTTTTACACTGGTAGATTCTTGATGAGAAATTTTAATTTAATTAAACTCAGTTGAATTTTCTTTGATACTGCTCCTTTAATTTTTCCTACTTTTTTCCCTCATAATAGGTTTGTTTTTCAAGTTTTTGTTGCTTGATTGGTGATTCACTAAACATTGAGACGAGTGATTCATTTTTGTAATTCATTTTTCAGTATCTACAAAAATGCTAGAAGGCTGTGGCTGTTTTTCAGTTGATACTATTGAAGTACTTTCAGAAAACAGTTAAACTCTGTTAATTTTATTTGACAATGGGTGAAATTGTTCTTTTTTTTTTTAACAGGTGTCAATTTTTTTAACTTGTTTGATTTTATCAGCAAATTCTTTTGATATTTCTTTTAATCTTTTTAAATTTTCTTATGCATTTTAAAAGGATTGCAGCATATTTTGTCCAATAAGAATAAGAATCTTGTTGGGGATGTGCAGAATAAACTAAGGAATTTGTTGTAGCATTGAGTTAAATCAGAAGGAATTTTTATGTTAGGTTGCGTGAACTTTTCTGCATCCACAAACAAATAAACAATTTCAATGTAAACAAGACAAAACATACATGCAATTCAAAATCGATAAATGCATTTATATACAAATAAGATAATATGTACAGAATATTTTGAAGATGTTATTGTGTTGGTGTGCTTGTGATATTTGTAGTTTTTTGTATGTCCTTTTTTATGTCTTGTGTATCTGTGTTACAGTCTTTTTAGGAAATTGTATTGTGTTTTTAGAAATGAGTCATTACGAAGTAGTCTACCTTTGACTGCAAATGTTGAGTTCGTTCGATGATGTTATTTACTTAGAATAGTAGTGAGTGTTAATTCACTTTAGATAAGTAAAGTTGTTCGGATAGAAGTTTCGGTGTTCAGAGTTTTCTTCGATTTGGGCTTGCGAGTGAGTCAGTAATGATTTGGTTTGCATGTTAGTTTGCGCGGCAAGATTGCAGTTGCAAGCGATGTGGATTATATTAGCATATCTCTGTGCTCATTCAACTAACTGCTTTATCGTAGATGATCAAAGAGAATGTATAGTTTGAGATTCTTGAGTGATGAAGAAGTTTGTAGAAGATATTGAACAGGAAAGATTTGTCGTCTCGATTAGCGAGACGGTGAATTGTAGTCGTCACATTTTTAAGCTTGAGTAAGTGGTTGAAAAATGTTCTGCTGCTGATCTGCCCAGGTCTGCGTCTTCGTCTGCTTCTGCGTGGTCACACGTGCTTTGGGTTCTTTTTAAGAGGTCATAATCGCGTGAGTGGATCCAGAGCGATTTTTGCGCCAAAACTTCGAAGTGCACGTGTGGGTGACCTGATTGGTAGAAATGAACCAATCAGAGGGCTAGATTTACGAATGAAAGTTGGAATAGTGCATTACTCGAAGAAGGTAAGATTGGGCTAATAGACGAGCCCAATAATCTTGTTGATACATCCATTTTGATTCAACCATAAAAAGATTATTAATTTTGTCTAAAAAAATAAATCATTTTACATCTAATAAGTATTTCATAATTTTCTGACAAAACAGTAAATATTTCTAAAACTGATATGCTTTTTCTCTGAAATCACATGTTCCATGAGCATATACAAGACTGTACTGAAAATTTTGTAAAAAATTCTAATACTTTTAAATAAATATCTACATTTGTGGCAGCAATCTCAGCAAAATTTAATAATTTACAAAAAAAAAAAATCAGACATTGAAAACAAATGAAACAGCATAAAAAGAGCAGATCAGCTTTTGAAAATATTAACTTGTTAAATTGTAAAAAGTTGAAACATTAACTTATTACTTATCACAACTATTTTGGTTTTCCTGTATTGGTGAAGAATCCCAACTACTATGAAAAGTTACCATTATCTTTACCGTCTGGACAGTAAGTGGCTTGTTTAAGAGGACCAAGTTTTTGGGGGTTTTTTCACACTGACTTAATAAATTTTTTAATTATTTTTATGTGCCATTGATCATGGCTCTCCACCTCTCTCTATCCCTTGCTGTTCTCAACAAGTTCCTTTGCTCTGCTTCCTCCTCCAGACCATGTTCTGTCATCCACTTGCTTAAGCCCACAAGGTATGTCATGGGTTGTTTTCCCTTGTCTTTCTTTCCCTCTGTTCAACCCGTGAGTATCAGATTCTCCAGGCCCTCCTTCCCCATAATGTGTCCTAGAAATTTCAGCTGTCTCTTCCTGATGTTAAGTATAAGCCTCCTCTTTGTTTGCATCCTCTCTAAGACCTCATCATTGCTCACATGCTTGGTTCATGATATTCTTAGTAGCCTTCTGTAGAACCGCATCTACATTGCCTTGTCTCTTCTTCATCTTTGAGGAAATTGTCCAACATTCGCTGCCATAAAGAAGGACAGATGTCGCATAACAGTTCAGTATTCTTTTCTTTGTTACCAATGAAATCCTCCTGTCTCGCAATACTCTGCCCAGCTTTTGGACTGTGTCCTTGACCATCTCAATACATCGACGGATCTCAGTGTTGCACTTACCATCCTCTGTAAAAACCCTTCCCAGATATTTAAATTTTCACGTCTGCTTGATTCTAGTGTTCCCGACTTGCAAATCGCATATTATTGGTTATAAACCAGCACATATTTTGACTTACCATAAAGTTAAAGAGGAAATAAAGTAATCATGGTATGGATATTAGACAGAATCATGCAGATATAGGAACAATGAGCTTCCTTGTAACTGTTAATTATATATATATATATAAACTAATATATTGATTGTTTTGTACATTTATTTAGTATACCATGTCAAATATCAACCAAAATTTGTTAATTATTAACATCTTTTGTTGCATATTTTCATATTACTTTGTTATCTTAACATTAATTCATGACAATTTTTAAGTAATTATTTTCGTTATGTCACATTTTCTATTTGTTATATAATAAAACTGTAAACAAAACCAAAAATACAGGTTTTTTTTTTTTTTCCACTGAATTGTCAATACTGGTATACCTCACCCTACGTCATTAATCCGGAGGTCATGACTTGGGTCAAAAAACAACTTGAGTCAAAATAACCACATTATAAATTGCAAACGTGCACTCTCCATTGCCTAATACAGTATTTATTATACATATGTACAATATTCTGAATAAAATTAATTCATTTCCACCTTGTCTTCCAGTGATATAGCCTTATGCTTAGCATTATCACTTGCACTGGAACTTTTCTTTAGAGCCATGGGCAAAAATGTATTCTAAATCAGAACTGAAATGTAATTGAAAGAATATCAATGGTAAACCAGACTGAATTCATTGGTGTTGGAGCAGAAAAAACACATGAGTGCTGCCTGTCAGCAGGAATTTGAAATACAGACATCTGCTGAACATAGTATATTATACTAATTGTTTTGTTTTTGATGATTCTATGATATATATATATATATATATATGTATGTATATTAGTATTAGTTTTAAATTTATTTGAATATAATTTTATATATGTTTATTGTTATTTTAGTGTTTAATGTAAGCTCAAGTAAAACGAACTAAGGCTAAGTTTTATTTTTCCATATGGTATTTCAGAAAAAGCGATGTATCTTTGAAAATGACACAACTTAAAAGAACTTAAGCCATGGTATCACAGTATAATCAGCCTTCAAAGCGCCTGATCATATTGAGATATATGAATTTGGCCCAACTCAGTAAAACCCTTGTAACTCAGGCCACCACAGTCAAAAGTCCACCACAAACAAAACAACTGAGATACTGATATCTAAATTTTGTGACTATTTTCCAAAATTCACCTTTTTGGCAAGGGTCAAAAGGTCATACCTCTGGAGCCCTTTGACCTAGAGATGTAAAGTAGGTACCATTCAATTTCTATCATGAAGCTCTATAGATGTACCAAATTGAAAATAATCTGTCTGTGATGGTCAGACCCTTGTTGATTTCAAATGACAAGAGCTGAATGCAAAAAAACTATTGAAAAAGATATACTTTATTCTTCAAAGTAATTTTTATGATCTTGGAAAAAGCACAAAAATATAATCAAGGCATATAATTTTATATCGCTTTTTAAGAAGCGAGCCTGTTACATTGAATTTTTCAAATCTAAACTGATATAGAATTAAAAAGAATGACTGATATTTCATTGATGAATAAAGTTGTTAAAATATTGTGCATTGGCCAATGTAACCTTTCAGCCATATATAGTAGACATTAAAATTATTGTGTCTTCTCTAATTATTTTAGTTAAGTTTTCTCTACTATTATCTGCCAGCAATTGCAGTGAGCTCAAAAGTTGGGGAAATTTAATCCAGCAATATGTGGGCTACTGTTTCTGCCTTTTTGTCTAACCTTGCAAATGCATCCAGCTAGCCAATATACAGGTTTGTAAATGACACGCTATATATTGATTTCCTTATTGGGGCTGTGGATAAGGAGCAAACATATCAAAAGGTGCTTTAGCAAAGGGAAAGGGCAGTACATCAGATGGCTTAGTTTTCTGTAATTTTTACTATGCAGGGGATGAACCTACCTATAAAATTGACATAGAATAAAATACTTTCTTTTTTATCATCTGGAACATTTTCTCTATGAGTAGGAGGCTATTTACATTGTGGTATTGTTTGCAAATGTTTCACCTAAAAGTATGAATGAATATAAAGCCTAATCATGAGTCCATTGTCTGGCTGGTTGAAACAAGTAATACATGATGTTGTTCATCAGGATAAATTTCTACTCTATCTTTCCATAATGTAAAAATTGAAATGTTCCCAAATCCTTAATAATGTACCAGCCAGACAGTGTGTGCCGGTCATGTATGTACTTTCCTTCGTTCCTTCCATCTGTCCGTCCATCTCAGGACAATAGAAGGGGGGGTGATTGACATTGCATTTCAGTTTTTTGAAGTTGTTGGAGGCAGGGAAGCAAGAAATTGGAAGATATTTTCATAGTTAAGAAGTGCAAGAAAAGAAACTATTAGAATAGAACTTACAGTTACATCTTAGCTTTTTCAACAGTAAAACAATGAGTTCTAGTAGTCAGTCTAGAATACATCTTAAATTTATATCATCAGGGTTGTTGATGAAGATAAAGAAACAACATAGGTTCAAGGATAGAATGCTGGAGGACACCCACATTCATTTGAAATGATCTAGAAACATGGCTGTCAACATGACTTTCATTACAAAATTTGTTAAGAATGATTGTATTAAGCCAAATATTTGGCCAGAGACACTATAACCCTTGAGTTTGTGGAGAAAAGCCAGCATGCTAAAACCCTATTGAATGTCTTTGAGATATCTAAAGCCATATCTTGAGCTTTGCCATTATCTAAAGCAGTAATAACTGTTATTGCATTAGTGGTTGACCTAGAGAAATTAAATTTATATTGAGATGTTAACCAATTTGAAGTTGGTTAGAGTCTGTATTAATTTCAAAAAATAGCTAAAAGACTAATAGGATGATAATTCAAGGTATCAGAAGGTTCACCAGAGTTCTTAAACACAGAAGCTACAGACGAGAAGGATTTCCAAAAAGCTAGAAAGCAAGAAGCAGGAAGACATTTGTTGTAGAGTGTAGAGAGAAAATGATCTAGTTTAAAAGCACATTTCCTTCAGACAATTGCAGGTGTACTGTCAAGTCTGTAAGCCTTTTGGGGATCAAATTTGGAAACAATAACAGGAGTTATGCTGATATCACTGAGTAGATATATCATTCTAGGCAATATCAAAGATATTCCTGAATAGTGGAGTTGGAAGAGAATTCTAAAATGAAAATAGAAGTTACTGTGTTTCTTATGAAGGTGGAATTAATTTTCTCATTATTTGCTTCTTTGATTTAAAACTTTAAAACCCTAATTAATTTTAACTTCAATCTTGTATTTGAAATACAAATAATCTACTTTTATGTTAATATTTTTCAGAATTCAACCCTTGGGGTAAATTTTAGGGAGGTTTTAATAATTTACCAATTCCCCCTTGGACTGAAAAGCATCTTGTTCAGCAAGCTTCCTAGAAATGGTGTCAATAAAAGCACCCAGCCTTCTGTGCTACAAAAAGGTTAATAGAAAAAAATAGGTTTGCATATTGCCTGGCCTGTACTCTTCCTATATTTACTGAACAAGAGTAGTTCATTTCCTATTTAAAATGTCCTTTACTGGTTCCTTTCTTCCATGGTCTTAATGATTTAACTGTCTTGTTGCTGCATTCTGACTGGTAGGAAGAAACCCAAAATCTTTTGTAACACTTAGAAATGATTCTCTAGTTATATAATATCAGGGTATTTGCAGTGTCATGTTATGCATGGATAGGTGTTCCTTTTGGTGGTCAACCCTGAGACCACATGCTTTAGTTTTTTTCTTCTTAAAAAAATAAAGCTTGTCTCATGATAATCACCTAGATTGCTCTTTATGGGGTATCTCGGTCTTACTGGATTTTCTTCATTTGAACCTTCCTCATGTTCCTCATTATCTCTAGACACAATCATTCTCTCCTCTCCTTCACTCTCCAGTTCTTGGTATTCATCCTTCTCCCTCTCTTCTGCACCAGACTCTTCCTCCATTTCAATGTCTTCCAACTCTCTTTGCAATCTAATTTGATCTTCATGAGCTAACATGACCTGTCCATTTTTTGTTAACATTGCTGTTTTAAATTCTTTTTGCATTACAAATTGAGTTTTCTCAGGTTTCGTATCCTTATTCCTTTTGTGCCATACATTCTCATTTGTTGAGAAGGGCATGGTTATTGGGGCTCTAATTTGCCTTCCAATCACTGCCTAGGAGCTTTGTGTTCTGCTTGCATGCATCATAGTCCAGTAACTTAAAAGCAATCTTGATATATAACTTTCTAGGCTGCAATTCCCTGGAGAGAATGCTTTCAATCCAACTTTTATCATCTTTACCACCCTCTCCACAATTCCATTTAACTGAATATAATTGGGGGTGTTTTGTATAACCTACATCCAATTCATCTTAACCATGTATTCAAGCTTTCTTCAGCAAACTCTGGTGCATTATCCAACACCAATGTCTTAGGTACTCTATTCCTCGAAGATACTACTCTTAACACTTGTTCTGCAATATTTGCTTTTTTCTTTATCTTTGCACACTTAGGGAATTTTCTGACATATTCCTTCATGTCTTACATAGACCCTGGCCACCAGGCTTGTTGTTTCAACCTCAGATGTGTGTTCAATACACCACCATGTATGTTGTCGTGTACTGCTTATATAACATCTTTTCTTAATGATTTTGGTGGTACAATAAGATCTTCACTACTTATGACTCCATTTTCAGTTAAACTGTGCCTTGCTTCATTAAAAGACCTTTCTGCCATATAGCAATTGCTCCATACATTATTCTGTATTTTATTCAGTACTCTTTTAGTATAGGATCCAGCTTGGTTTCAAACTTGAGCCGCCTGAAGGATAACACATCTGTCCCTACCCAGTGCAAAATCTTGTCCTCATAACTGTCCTTTTTTGTTGCAACATTCTGAATATTAAAATTCAATCTTGACAATTAATTGAAAAACAAGCAAGAGATGATTTTATCAGGTACTCATTCATCTACAAAAATACAGTCCAACAAAATAATACAAAGACTACTAGAGAATAAAGACCTGTCAAACAGCTTATGAACAAGGCCTAATGTTAGACATAGCACAGAAGCAGGCTGTCTTCTATTTGCAACCTAAGGTTTTGGGTGCTGCTATTTCTGACCCTTCTCATTTCCAAAAATTTCCTGCTTTGACTTTCTCCTCAATTCTCAAGATTTTGACCCTCCTCTTAAAGTCCAAAATTCTTCCATTGTTCAAGGTCATCCTACACTCCCTTCAGACAACCATGAACAACTTATTATTGCCGCCTCAGCTGGACCCAAATGCTACTATTGTGGTCTCTGTAAACATACCCGTACTTCCTGTCCAGCTTGAGATATTAAATGCCACAGATGTGGTAATTTGGGACACTTTTTGGAAGTTTGTCAGTTTCTTCACAAAAAAAAAAAAATTCTCAGCTATTTTTGCTACTGTAGCTCCAATTGCAATATCAGCTGCATTTCCTGACTGCCTATCAAAGACAGTTGTGAATGTTAAATGGATTGCCTGTCCATGCCCTTATTGATACAGGTAGTTTCAAAGTTTTATCAATGTCAGTATCATGAAAGCGAACAAATGGAAAAAATTTTTTTTTGTTCCAATCAAGTAGCAATGGAAAATTTGTCTTTGATTTCCCATGTAATTGGATATTGCATGGTTAATCTGAAACTAAAAGGAAATTTCTATCAAAAGATCAAATTATCTGTGATGAAAACCTCTGTTGCAAGGTTATTTAAGGTCATAGTTTCCTAAGGCAACATTCCTGTGTTGAAATCCCTTTTGGTGGGCCTAAACTGGCCCTAAATGTATACGAACTGGCAGCCATAAAAGTGCAGTACACATCACTTTTTACAAATTTGACCCCTGACTGCAAAATGGTTGCAGTAAAATCAAGATGCTGTTCCCAAGATGAGAAACAGTTCATTGCAGCAGAAGTAACAAGACTATTTAAAGAAGGAATTATAGAGCTAAGTAAATCTCCGTGGCAAGCCCAGGTCCTCATAATAGTCACAGAAAGTTGCAAGAAAAGGATGGTCATTGACTACTCCTAGACTATCAACAGATACACATTACTTGATGCCTACCCACTACTCTGTATTGATAAAATGATTTCTAACATTTATAAATACCACATTTTCAGTAATTTAGATCTCAGAAGTGCCTACCATGAAGTACCTAACAAGCCAGAAGATAAGCTCTACACGGCATTTTAGGCCTGCTATACCAATTCTGCTGAATTCCTATTGGGGTGACAAATGGTGTGGCTAGAGGGTTATAGATAAAATCATTTCCAAGGAAAAATTTAAGGGTATTGTTGTGTACATAATGTTACAGTATGTACACAACCTCAAACAATTCATAGCTGCTGTCAAGAAATTTGACTTTGAACAATGAAAATGTTCTTTCAACTTGAAAAGCATCATAGTCAAAAATGGTACCATAAAGCCAGATCCCAGGCAATTGAAATTCCTAATGGAATTACTAATCCCTGAAATATGCCCGCCGATTCCTAATGGGTTGCATCTTTTTTCAGAAAAAATAACACCTATTGATGCAGGCATCTACTTTTCCTTTGTCCTGTTCCACAATCAAAACATTTCAAAATATAAAAGGGATATTGCTAATTCTGCCATTTCTGCTGTGGATCCATCTATCCCTCTTGTAGTTGAGATTGATGCCTCCGACTGTGTGATAGCTGCCTCGCTGAGACAATCCCGGTGACCTTTAGCTTTTTTTTTTCAAGGATACTTTTGCAGTCCAAGTAATGACACTCTGTAATAGAAAAAGAGGTTTACTCCATAGTCGAGGCATTGTGAAAATGGAGGCATTATCTGATTGGTCAACATTTTGAACTGATAACTGACCAAAAGTTGGTCTCATTTATGTTTAATCCGAAAATGATGAGTAAAATAAAAAACGAGAAGATAGCTAGATGGAGAATGGCACTTTCTTGCTACTCATTCAACGTCACCTATTGTCTTGGTAAGGAGAATGCTGCAGCTGACACCCTTTCAAGAGTATGTGGCCTGGTATGTGGCTTAGGTCTCCAGAACATACACAAGGAATTGTGCCACATGGGTATCACAAGAATGACCCATGTAGTCAATAGTAGAAACTTGCCACATTCTGTCAAAGACGTAAAAAGAATTACAAACTCTTGTCAGATATGCGCAGAAAACAAGCCAAGGTTCTACAAACCTCCTCCAGCAATACTCATTAAGACCACACAACCTTTCAAAAAGCTTCACCTGGATTTTAAGGGCCCACTCCCCTCAAAAACAGAAAATAAATACATGCTCACAATAATAGACGAGTAGTCAAGATTTCTCTTCGTCATTCCCTGTCCAGACATAATGGCTGCAACAGTAATTCAAGGTCTCTGCTTCTTTTCTCTGTTTTTGGAGGGCCCACATATATCCACTCAGATTGTGGATCTGCTTTTATGTCAGGTGAACTCAAGCAATTTTTGCAAGAACGAGGAGTAGCTGTAAGTCAAACGACTCCTTATAATCCCCAAGGCAACAGACAATGTGAAAGACACAATGGCATAATATGGAAGACAGTACAGTTGGCAGCTGCAAATTGCAAGAGTTCGATCTTCGAGTGGGGAAAGTCTCCACCCAGTGGCCTTATACACTATAAGGAATCTATTATGTATAACAATAAATGCTACTCTGCATGAAAGGTTCTTGTTTCCACAATGAAGATCAGCAGGTACCTTACTCCCATCATGGCTTGCACAACCTGGGATAGTTTTACTAAAAAATCATGTTCATCACAATAAACATGACCCATTAGTGAGTAGAACGAACTGACTACACCACGGCACTGTCCGCGTCGATCCTCTCTCTCCTCAAGCGCCGACGCGCCCTTTACTCAAGTAAAGACATCCAGGGATTGACTGGACCTCGAACACCGCTGTTCCATCGGCCTACCTCCAAGCTGTCGCCTTGAAACCTGACAACGCTCTTTCAAAACTACACGACCGAACTACCACAAACGATTATTTGTATATACTTGTGCCAGATTATTTAATAAAATTTGGCTTAAACTTTTACATCCTCGTCTTTGTTGTCCTTGCTTCGATCATATTACCTTATATTATTTTTCCGTTTGCGGGGCTAACAGTCAACCTACTTAGCGCCGCAACAGCAGCAATCTCAGAAAAATTTAATAATTTACAAAAAAATCAGACGTTGAAAACAAATGAAACAGCATGAAAACTTAGCAGATCAGCTTTGAAAAATATGAATTGTAAAAAGTTTGAACATTTAACCCTTTCTTAATACAATTTTTCCAATTATTTATTCTGTAATTTTTCAACCTTTTTTATACAAGGAAATTAAACAATTTATGTAAATTTAATAATCATGCAAAGAATAGTTAAATAAAATTGCTAATGAAAGCTTAAAAGAGGCTTAAGATATTTAACTATTTTTCATGGTTATATTCTATCAACAAAAGTTTACATGATTATTTATACCAGTAGTATGAATTAAGACCAAAATTGTAAAATGTCTCAAAAGATATCTGCCATTTTTTAATTTGGTTCAACTCAGTAAAAACCCTTGTTTTGCAGTAAATAACTTTCATCCACTGAGGACTTATCATAATATAATAAGTATGTTGTATCATACACCAACGTAATTTAAAACAACAGGATATGAAATTAAAAATTACTTACCACAACTATTTTGGTTTTGCTGTATTGGTGAAGAATCCCAACTACTATGAAAAGTCGCCAATATCTTTACAGACTGGAGAGTAAGTGACTTGTTTTAGAGGACTGAGTTTTTTGGGGGTTTTTTTTTTTTGTTTTTCACATTGACTTAATAAATTTTTTTATTACTGGTTATACACCAGCACATATTTTGAATTACCAAAAAGT
The DNA here is from genome assembly GCA_903632075.3 of Acanthosepion pharaonis. NCBI lineage: Eukaryota > Metazoa > Mollusca > Cephalopoda > Sepiida > Sepiidae > Acanthosepion > Acanthosepion pharaonis. The sequence goes on along the minus strand of CAHIKZ030000195.1, from coordinate 602,090 downwards.
TAAAAAGGAAATAAAGTAATCATGCTTTGAATATTAGACAGAATCATGTAGATGTAGGGACAATAAGTTTGCTTGTAACTGTTAATCATATTGTGTCATTACTGCAGTAAAATAAAACATAAGAAAGTTTTCTCATAGATAGATATGATATATTGGAACAAGGAGGGTTAATAAATCCAACTAGCTAATATACAGGTTTATAAATGACAAGCTATATACTGATTTCCTTATTGGGGCTGTGGATAAGGAGCAAAGATATCAAAAGGTGTTTTAGCAATGAGAAAAAGAAGCACATCAGATGGCTTAGTTTTCTGTAATTTTTACTCTGCAGGAGATAAACCTACCTATAAAATTGACATAGAATAAAATACTTTCTTTTTTATCATCTGAAACATTTTCTCTGAGTAGGTGGCTATTTACATTGTGGTATTGTTTGCAAATGTTTCACCTAAAAGTATGAATGAATGTAAAGCTTAATCATGAGTCCATTGTCTGGCTGGTTGAAACAAGTAATACATGATGTTGTTCATTAGGATAAATTTCTACTCTCTTTCCATAATGTAAAAATTGAAATGTTCCCAAATCATTAATAATGTACCAGCCAGACAGTGTGTGCCGGTCATGTATGGAGTTTCCTTCGTTCCTTCCGTCTGTCCGTCCATCACAGGACTAATAGGATAATAATTTGAGGTATCAAAAGGTTCACCAAAGTTCTTAAACAGAAACTACAGAAGAGGATTTCCAACAAGTGAGAAAGCAGTAAATATCAATGTATTTGTTGTAAAGTTTAGAGAGAACAGGAACCAGTTCATTTCCTTAGGACAATTACAGATGTACTGTCAAATCCATCAGCTTTTTGGAGATCTTGTTTGGAGATAAGACTTATTTATCATCATATTAATGAGTATGCATTTCATTCTAGGCAATATCAAAGATATTCCTGAAGAGCTGAGTTAGAGAATTTCCAAGCAAAGTATTCTGCTTTATCAGCAGCAGATGACAATATTTCAAGCTGACTGACGAGTGTCGGGATTAAGGATTTACTCTTATTTACTACCCTCTGACAGATCCACAAATAATCTCTAGAACCAAACTTACAAGAGGCTATACAATGTCTCATTCTTTTTAGCAAACAGTGATTTTGTCTCTTTCATAAAACACTTACATAATCATGATTAATTCTCTGAAATGAAAATAGAAGTTACTGATCTGATTCAGGCTTTCTTATCAAATTGCAAAATGAAAGGAGTCTTGAATGGCCATATTTTTACATTTTTTGTTTTTTGCATGAATGTCGGTGTCCCTAGAGCTCCATCCTTAGACCTACCTTGTCTCTAATTTTCACTAACAACTTTACCAACATTATCAGTTCTCAACTCAGATGCTGATGACACAACTATTTGCTCGTGTCTTAATGGTAAGTTTGATTGGTCTGAAAAGCTCAGATTGGTAGCTCATCTCAAAAATAATCTATAATCTGTTATTAACTGGATTTTTATTGTACATTTTAGACAAGTCACTTGAGTAATCTTCTTGTACTTAGAGACCTGGAAGAAAAATTGAAAATCATAATTTTGTCTCCAAATGTGACATAACCTTTTAAAGTTCATAGGCTAAGGTTCAGTTTCTATTTTCAAGGCTTACATTTTAAGAATAAATTTTGCTCAAGATTATGAGTTGCAACAGTAGAAACTGCACTTTCCTTCATTACTTGATGGACACATTAAAAAAGATTTGACTGAATATATTTATGATTCATGGGAATAACTAAAAACAAGTAACATTTGGAAACATATTTTACAATACTGTGTTAATGAGTTCCAAATAAGAAATGATTCTAGAAATAATAAACCATGAAGAAGTTATTCAAGAAATAACTAACTTTAGAAGAAGGCTTGTTTTCAAGAAAATAGATAATATAAATATGATCTGTTTAATTGAAATTCCGAGGAATTAACTGATCCTGCCCTCCTTAATTTGGTTCAGCAGAATTCATAGGAAGAAGATGAAATGTAGATGTGGATGAAAATGAATCAAAATTGAAAGAAATTACTGTAACAGAATTTGATCCAATGTTTTGGGAATTTGAAAAGTTCAAGCATTTTATTATGGATACTAAACTTAACATTGCATGAAACATGAAAGTTCAATGAAATGTGGAGAAAGAATTTCAATGTTACAAGCAGCTTTGCACATAGAAAAAGAAAGAAGTTACAAATGTAATTCAAATGATCTTGGAAAAGTATTTTTAAAAGTAATAAATTTAGTAAAATATATTATTCCTTCTCTTTGTTTATATACTTTAAGCGTATTCTATCAATAAGCTTTTATTGTTTTCATTATTCAGTAAGAATAATGAAAATCTATTCATTATTCATCATGAACCTATTTTCATTCCTCTTTATTGTGATACAACATAAAATCTGATAAAAGGCCAGTTATAAAAATCCAACCACATATTTAAAAAGTTCTGGAACTAATTACTGTATCTTTTATATATTAGTATGTTCCATTTGCATAGTTTTTATTAGCACATAGGTTTCCATGGAAACAATTAACATTTGAATGTAGTTTTGTTGTATGTTGAGTTTAATAATATTAAACTTCAGTAGATAACAAAATATTAATAAATAACAAAAAATTAATCAATCAATATAATGATTATTTGATGAATATTTATTTATTTCACTAAATAATTTCTATAGAGAAATGTCAGTGCCTTCATGATGAGTCGGGCTTGCCATGGTTCAGGATTATCAGATTATTGGCTCTTGTCAAATCAAGTTATCATCTCTTCATACTTTATAGCTGCTCTCCTCCCTATTAAAGTAGAAATTAGAATCATTCATTAAGAAATCTTTTATAACACAAATATTTCTTATTTTGACAAATGTGCAATTAAATAAGTCATGAGAAATCAGTACATGAAATTGTTAAAGAAACTTTTAAATTCTTGGTGACCATTACTATTAATTAAAAATGATATGTAAAATATGTAATCAGAAGCGCCAACAAATATAAGATAAAAAGAGATCAGTTGAAATATTATAGATAAAATTTAGTCAAACCAGCAATAGACTGATTTTTCAATCAAGTTATTATTTATATATCTATTTAACTGAGGCCAATGCTGGAAAAGTGATATGAATGATCATAAAGAAGGATTTCCTCAATTTGGAAGATTAGTACAATATGCCTTCCTGCCTCCATTTGCAACAGTTTGGTCATAAATAATAACAAGTTTAAATGAGTAAATTTCATATAATAGAACTAATAGTTTTAATGTGAGTTTTATTACAATGCATTTTATATTTTGAATATTTTATGAATCATACTTACATTTCATAATTTGGTAAAAAGTAGTCAAGCCATTGAGATTCTCCTAATGAAATAAAAATATTAGATTAATATTGTAGATAAGCTCCTGATATCATGATTTATTTCATCTGTGAAACATACATATATATATATTATAGACATTTTTATGTTTAACATTCTTTTTATAGATACAAGTATTTAAGTAAATGCTCTGTTTATAATAAACAGTATTAAATAACATTTACCGGCCTGAATGTCCGAGAAATTTTCATAGAAAATATTCGTCCTTTGACAGGATTCGAACCTGCATCCTATACGGAACCGTCAATTACGCTGACGTGCCTTAACCGACTCGGCCACAAAGGAGCGTTACTGCTTATAAACTTCAATCTTCCATGAATCTCGTACATTCATAACTGCTCATGGCGTATCAAATGTAAACAAATGACGTCATACATTAAGAATGCTTTATACATGTTCAATGCAAGCAAACAGGGTCTAATAAAGTACCTAGAACTAAGCTAAATGCTCTTTGAGGCTAGTTTGTATTACCCAAACATGATACAGAGATGCATTATCATAGTGTAAGAAACTATAACCATGAGGAATTATGTTAAGCATACTGGGACACAAATGGTTTACAAGATTTCTATCTGTTAGAACACTCAAGACATGTATCAATTTTACTTATGGTCTTTGCAAAGTCCAAGAGAACACATGAGCATGCACATAGCTTCCTCTAATCTCTTCTTGACCATCTACTCAAAAGAATGGGAAATATAACTGACCCAACTAGGTGACATGGTGCCAATCTTCTATGGTCCACTGTTCATTTCTCTGACTCAGCTGACATACAGTAATTGATACTACAGTATTAATAATTGTATCTTTGTTGATCAACAAGTATGAAATCATATGGAATAAAGTGTATACTCTACTGTTCTTGTCAGAATTGGCCAGTGCTCATGTTTTTTGCAACATTTATGGGCATCCATTTTTTTCTTGCTACTCATGTCTTTCCAGAATTCATATGTTCTTGGTATTACCTTCCTACTCTTGCTGGGTAAAACTGAGAACACTTATCAGCATGTCAATAAAATGGTCTATCTTTCTTATCCTGAATATTATTCAACAGCCAATAGTTTTTAAATCCTGTCCACTTGTCACAGCTGCCACAGCTACACTACTTCTTTACATATTATGTCACATATACATCAGCTAGCTGATTTTTTTATGACAAATGGGTGATTGCATATTTATCCAGTATACTGTTATCTGGAGTTTTTCTATATTTCATTTTACCCAAGATACCAAATTTCCTTCTAATTTTGCAGTACACACGTAGGGAATACAGTTAATGTAAGTCAATTAGAGCAGAGATTTTATATTTATGAAATATTAATAATATTAAACTTTGCTTGTAAATTCCTTAAATATCTTGGTTTGCATGAAATTTATAAATTTAATGTCTCTCTTCCTTTCTTACTAATAATCTTACTTAGCATTTCTAATACTCCCCCTTTATATCTTTTCTATTTATTTTTATATATAACATGAATTGTTTTATAACTTATAGCTGAAGGAGCAAATAACGGTCTGTTCTATTCTCTATCTCTCTCATCCTCACTTTCTCCTTTTCTCTCTTTTTAAATCTTATACTTGATGTAATAATTGACAAAAATGGTTATGGGATTGCCCTAATCAGTTAAGTTCTTTCTTTGAATTGTATAACTCTAAGCAATAAATTTCCTGATGGTCATATGGATTATATTTTGAAAAATATTGGTCCTAAAGGAACACAAGAACAGAGAGAAGAAAAGAAATGTGAGAATTAGAAAAACTAAAAACCAATTATTATAATTTATACAAGAAAAAAGTAAAATATTAAACTGTTAATTTGTCAGAAGTGATGGATCAGGTTTACTCAATGCAATGTTCAGAGAAAAAATGTCATAGCAGATACCATTAATGTCTAAATGAAAAACAGCTTGAAATTAATTTTTTCAATAATTTTAAAATGTATTTCAATAAATTTCTGAATGATACTCAATACTTATTTATGAAGATTTGTTATCTAAATTTACATTAATCTTTGAATTTATTTATGTGAGATAAATTCAATTTTAAACAAAAGTAGATTAAAATATTATTCGAATCCTTCTATATTATATTTTTAAATTGAGATCAACCTGAATGAAGATTGAATAAAATGTAGGTAAACTTATTCATAAATGATTAAGAATCTTTTGAATTTTCAATCAAATTTTATATTTTTGAAATTCCCTATTCTTTAAAATCAAATTTACATTTTTTTAAAATATTTTCTGAAATATAATTTGTAGATAACTGACCTTCATAATTGTATCTTCTTGGACACTTTATCCTACAACTTGAATTTACTTTACACCTTCGTTTAACAAAATTGGGTCCAAGTTTAATGTCACAGGAATTGACAGTTTTCCTTTTCACTGTTGGCAGAAAAATAATTGAAAAAATAGCAGCGATTTTAATAAGAAAATAAAACATTAATATACATCATATATTTATTACAAATCTTTTACATATTGAAAGAAGTAAAAAAATATTCAAATTCAAGGAAGGTTTCCTTTTTAACTGATAGTTATTTCTGATAAAATTTATATTTCAAAATTGTAGATATTCAAAATTGACTCAATAGCTTATACTTTGCAGTGGTTATTTGATCTCAATTTATACTTAAAAATTCACATCATTTTCATCATTATAAAATAGTTTCCAATAAAATCAATAAATTTACATGCGATCAACTCTTCTTTTCTTGCTTTAATAATATTCTTATTTAGCAATTTATGTTATTCCTCATTTTTCTCCCAGTGGGATTTTAGTCCACATATATGTCTCAGTACCTGAGGTCTCAGATCAATATGATACTTTTGAATAAAGGAGAAGTTCTGGGTAGATGAGATATATACACTCAGGGTATCACACCTGTATCTTTTTCCCTCTATTATTTGTTCCTTCATTAAGGGTGCTGGAGTTAAACTTTTCTGGGTATTGGTTTTATCCTCCTGACAGTCAGGAATTCAAACCTTTAAGGAATTACAAAGGACCTCAGTAGATTTATTTTTCTGGTGACTTCAATATTTGCCGCAAAGAGTGATTAGTCCACTCAAATATTAACTAGTGGTTATCCTGAAAAATATTAACGACTGGTTCAGTTAAAGTAGTTGTAGCTGTTCTTAGAAAATTAACCCAAAGTTATTTCTGATCTTACTAAAATTATCTAACCAGTGTTATTTCCGATCTTAGTAAAATTATCTAATCAGTGTTTAGAGTTTTTAATGTTCACTTGTCACACAGAGAGTAAGCATATTTTTTTATTGTGAGCAATGTGTCTGATGAAAATAAGATTGTTTCGTGCAACTTCTCCAACTATGATGTATAGAAACATGAAATTGACAATAAAAAAAAAAAGATATTTCTTGACCCCAAATTGACCTACATTTTGTTAACTTAGACAAGATGAAACTACTCTCTTTTATTCATCTGAGAGGATCCATTTTCTCTCCCGTCAATATGAATAATGCTAAGCTCCATGAAAATGACTCCTTGCACTTTCTCAGGCTAACATTTTCTACTGATATGGAGTGGAAAGATTATATTAAATCAATTGCTAGTTTTGCTTTTAGTAAGGTTGATTCAATGTATCATTGTAGACAATATTTCTCACCAGAATCTATCTAACATATTTATAAATCTACCATTCATCCATGTCTTGAATATTTTAACCAGA